>JAVCKT010019782.1:0-20802 GCA_032273925.1 Rhynchotus rufescens | reverse complement strand
ATGCAGGAAAACAAATATTGGTAAGGTCCTTCAGGTTCAAAAGCAATGGCACAGAACCAAAACCCACTGTTTGAAATCTGCCACTGTGTTTTACTTTGTAAAATCAAAAAGCTACCTGATTTCTCAACTGAGCAAGTCACAACGGGCCAATGGATCAATCCCTGCTTAAGGAATTGCAAGAACAGCAATGCTGGGCAAGGCCACCAGGAGCCTTTGTTTGAGCTTAAAGGCTGAGCTCTCGTGATGAGGCTGGGACTCTCTGCTTGTATTTACCTGAAATGGGCGCTTCTCACTGTGTGAGGAAATACACCCTAATTTCATTTTGCTTTTCCAGTTCCCTGGATGATTAAGAATCTAAGAATATTATTTAAGCTTCCATCCTCATATTAACTGTACAGCACAGATCACCACAAAAATGCTCTTTCTTCAGGGCATGTGTGTCTGTTCCACAAGAAAAGAGCCAAACCTACCTGTATTAAACATTATATAAAACATGGTTGATTTGGGGATAACATGCTGTTTATTTACCTGGGACAAGTTTTCTTCATTCCATAAAAAAAAGTCATAAAAGAGCTTTTTTAAACAAGCCAGCTACATGCATCCCTCTAAAGGACATAGTGAATGTTTAAAAAAACGTTGAAGTGTAATTGAAAAGTGAGTGTACAATTGAACAGGGCTGCTGGCATGTATTCATAGAAAACACACTTGTTTTCTTCTAACTTTGATTATACATTCCCTGCCATCTAACAAATGGGCCTGTGAAGAATACACATGGCTGTCACGGTTCTCAAGATTGTGATGCTTGAGAATATCTACCAGAAACCTCATTACAAGTGAAAAATAATGGACTTCTCCCTTCGCTACTGGTTTCAAAAAGCTGGGGTGTGTGTGGCGGGGAGGGATTTGCAATGTGTCACACTAAGTAAAAGATTAAAAAAATAAAAACCTTTCCTTAGGCTGTAAGGTCTAGCTTATAAAACTGGAATGTTTTCTTTCCACTGACTACACTATCTAAATAAAGAAGGCATTTTTAACATATATGCATTTTATGTCCATCTTTTTTGAAAAAAAAATCCATCTAGGAAAAAAAAAGAATAAAAAATTAATAAGATATTTTGAAGTATTTTCCTGTAATAAAAAATTGTTTTCACTCTCTGAGAATGCTTGGAAAGAAAAAACAAAGGCATCAGTTTTCGTGATCTTTAAGGAAAAAAGTCCATGCCAAAAAGTAAAAATGTATATTAACAGTGCAGCAGCTTTCATAGAGATAGCACATATTCAAACACATCACTAGAAGTCTGCAAACAAAAATTTCAACAGTTCATTTCCCTCACTCTGTGCATGCTAGATGCGAGTATTCAGCCATGCACCTTTAATGTCACAGAGAGAGACTATCGAGATATGTTTGCAGCTGCTGAGCTGTGAAGGTGATGACTAAAATCACACACCTAAATAGGTACGGACCTACCAGCTATAAAATAAAAATGCTGAAGTTTCAGAGAAAATAAAAATAGAAACGAACAAGGGGCATGGGCAGGCAAACTCGCAACTGTCCCATCTGCTCTCACAAGGAAAGCTATGGAGTTCAGAGGGGCCTTTGCTAAACTGTTGTTTCTGTTCCATCATGGCTTTTTTTTTTTACCCCCAAAGTACAACTCCTGAATATTCACAGAAGCATTATTTACAATTCTAACCAAATTGCTAGAAATGTGTGAAAATGAATTCCCAAAATATATGCTTCAAAATGGTTCTTCCTCTCTGCCATTGAACATTTTTATAAATTTACCAGGCAACTTGATGACACATTCATTAAGAGTAATAAAAATTCATAGGAGAGGATTAGGAATTGGTTAGGTGGATTTTCAATGCATATTTTTACCCTTACCACTTAGATAAACTTTAACACTGGGAGCAAAAATATCTAGAATCTGGAAAGTAAATGTTCACCGTGCAAAAATTCTTGATTTCACGTAACCAGAAGGACTGCAGTTGCTATTTTTCTTCCTTTTCCTTCTCTGGTTAAAAAAAAATATTAGTCATCTATCAGAAAACTGAAACAGTAACATCTGACATAGGAAGCAAGATACAAGTAGTATAGCTAATAACTGAAGAGTTTTGCAAACACTACTCCAATGACATTTGTTCAATTCCACCGTTTTGTGCATATTAGAAAATGCTCAAAAATAGAGAAAAAAAAAAAGTCAGTTTGCAACTACTAGTGAAGCATTAATCGTTTTTTCTGTATGATTTACTGCTAGGTATTTCCCTTACGTATACCAAGTATATGGACAACTTCCAAAGTATGGCCAAGTGTTTCTTTTTTTTTTTCCAAGTATGTCTTACATTTAAGAAAAGAACCACGTGGAATTTGAAAATTCTTACCATAAGGTGTACAAAAAGAAGGATGAATCAGAAAGATCCATACCTTCAATATATACACAAAAAAAATCTATAGCCTGATCGTATAAAAAAGCTGACCCTATTTCCACTCACAGTGTGAGGACTTCAGCATCCAGAAGTCCTTCTGTGGTTCTCCTGGTGAGAGCCCCCAAAGGTGAGGCTGCAGCAAGGCTATGGCCATTTTGCAGACGTTCATCTGCCACGGGATGGAGGTTAAGGGCACGATTCACAGGGCAATGCTCCCGCAGAAGCTTATTGCCACCTTCACAAATCGGCAGTGCAATGCACTATGTCACAGCTGCCGTAGCCTCCACATGCCATGACATTACTGCCTGTCTCAGAAATGCATAAACGTGGGCATGATGGACAATATATGTCACATGCCTTTGCTCTCTGTCTCCATACGAGTATGAATAAAAATCTACCGTCGCTTTTGCCTTAACTGACTCAGTGGGTATCTTGCCTTTAGTTATATTGCTTTCTTCTCCATGACCTGTTTTTTGATAAATGATGTCACTTTAAGTGTAAAGACCCTTTTCCCCTTTACAGAGGACTAAATGGCTCTTTTTAAAGTGAATGTTAAAACTCCCATTGACTATGAAATAAATGGCTTATATTACATAATAACCTATTTGCTACAGCTTCCCAAGCTTATATATTTTGGCATGCAACTCCTCCATTAATGCAGCCACTACACAAGTAATTCCTTTTTTATTTTCTCCCTCAAGTAAGACATACTCAGTTTTGCCCTATGGAGGATGAAAGTCTTTTCTGAAAGTAATGTCGCTGTTATTCACAGCTAACAATACAGAGCTAATTTGGAATTGTGTTCCATGGTGAGCCCCTGATCCTTTCCAAGTGATTTCTAAGAGCTTTTCTTACAGGGGCTGACCTCATGTGTCTCATCTACACAGCAGAAAAAGATGCCATCTCATCCCAATTCTCAAACTTAAAGCAAAGCAAAAAAGTGGAATAGAAGATAATGTTCAATGTTAACTTCTCCAGGGGACAGATGCCAGACCTAACCTCCTCTCTGGAAATCACACCTATTTTTGCTTTGGTTTGCTGGAAAAGCAAAAATGTGGTTTTCATGTCTGGGGCAAAAACCCACCTATCTTACAAGCATATCCCAAAAGCACGGGAACAGGAAACTATGGCAATTACAGGATTTTGAGTGAGTTATCTGACATAAAGAACCATTTTTCTCAGTATTCTGAGGCTGATGATCTTGCTGCAAATTAGCGTACAAGGAAAACTGAGTATTCATAATCACTAAATATGTTTTTGCAGCTACCTGCACTGTAAGATGCCCAATTTCTGTATCCTGAAAATGCTTTTTCAAAAATAAAAATATTAATTCAATATGCATCTACAAACTTCCAAAAAGGTACAACTGCAATATACTGAGCAACCTTGTTATTTGGGTAATGTTGCCAGAGTTCAGGGCAAATTTGACTAGAGGGCTATTTTTTCAAATCAGCCTTTCAAAATCATTCATTATCCCAATGGCCACTTCCTCCAGTGACAGGAGGTTTTATCTGCAAATTACACGGCTTAACTTAAGGGTAGTGCTTGTATTTATATGCTAATGCCTACACTTGTGTTCAGGCTAAAAGGTGCCAGGGGACACAGGTAGCTGGAACAAAGCAGCGCTCTGCCCTCACTTCAAATGATGGAGCCTGGCACCACACACCAGGGCGCTTCAAGACAAGGTAATAATGCTGTTATTGTTCCTTTAATAAAATAAAAGTAATAATTGAAATCACCTCTGCTACCTCTGAGAAAGCCCAGCCTTTCTCTTTCACCAATATTAAAGCTTGGCTGCCTAAGATCTTCTGTGAAGACATGTTTTATCAGTATTTTTAAAGGGCTGTTTCTCTGAGAGATGCTTTTTCTTCACCACAAGTATGCAGTCTGTCAACCAAGCAACATTTCATCAAATGACCGAAATCATTTTGTCAAGCTGTTTCACTTTTTCTCATTTTTACTTTAAGCCTCTAAAAGCATCCTATCATGTACCAACAGTACTTTTACCTTTTTAATAAAAAAAAAAAAAAAAAAAAAAAAAAAAAAACTGCCTTCAGCTATAAATATTTCAGAAAAGATCATGATTTTTATTGTTGGATTCTGTTATTTAAAGGCATCTTTCTGTTGAAGAATCATATTTCACAAAAAAAAAAATACATGTTGGTTTCTTTTATCAAACTATAAAGCAAGTAAGTATACTTAAAAGTAAATGTTTGTCATTCAGCTGTAAGTTTAACTGTGCTGCAGTTCTCATATAGTTAAAACAGCACAATAAAACATTTTAGCATTGCAAGGGTAAATGCAATTAAGATGCTGTGCACTTAATAGTCACATTGATTTAAAAAAACTTCACAAGCTCAGTTTCTTTTTGACTGTTAGAATAGCCCAGAGTTCTTAAGATAATAAATATCCTGTAAATAGTAGAAACGATGTTGAAATGCTAAAGAATAAAATGTCCAAGTATTCTGGCCTTGAGGTATTTGTCAAAACCAAAACCACAGCAGCTGGCACTTTTTGTTTGGCTAGTTCTGGGGGCAAAGGGCCTTGAGTCACTCAACAAAGTCAACGGATGAGATCTGCAGGACATGTGGTCCTCTTATTCCAGCTCTTTCCCCGCTTAGAATAAAACCAGAGAAATGTCAAATATGGCCTTCCAGCAAAAACACCTCCAAATGACGATATTGCATAAAAATATATTCAGGAAGAGGATGCCAGATGTCTGTTTTTCTGCAGGTTTGTAGACTTTATTTAAGTACTGGTAGGATCAAATTCAAGGAAGGACACCTAAAACTACCCTTACCCTTCAAATATTATCAATTCTGCCTTAACTTGAGTAGCATTTGTACCACTGCTTATCTGGATTTCAAAAGAAACTCTAAATTCATATTCACATAGTAAAGGCAAACCTCTGCAAAATGTGTTACATACTTAGACAATCTCAGCTGCCTTGATACGATTCTTATTTATTTGCTTTAATTTTATCTTTAATTCCAGGCAATGAATTATATCTTGTTTCCCAGTTGCTCCCCTCAAGACCCAACGTGACATTTCTCTGAACGCTCTCTTTTCCTCAACTGGCCCGTTCAGGCTAACATGATAACAGTCAAAGTCTTCTACAAAAGCAACAACCAAGATCAAAAAGAGTAACTTCAAAGCAGCAGCCTTGTGGATTCCAGTGTTGCCTCTCCCACGGAAGAGCTAACGAGCAACTCGGAGCTGGGGCTACAATAAATATTTCATGAAGCCCTGGGCAATATAATTAGCAAGCATGGAACATCTTAATCTATTTAGGCAGAAAGTACTTGAATTTTAGTTTAATCTGAGATGTAAGAATAGTTTTATTTAGAAATAAGAGGGATAACCGTGGAAAAACTTACAGTAAGCGCAGCCGTAGACCTCAATCCTCAGCCCAATTTGGCCCTCTCCGTTCCAGTCCAAGGGAACTATGCGCACGTAGCGGGCGATAACGGGGTGCTGCAGATCATGCCGGACCACGCTATCGGAGTTCGTGTTTCCAGGAAATGCCTGGCAGAAAGAACAACAAAATGGCTATATTACCTCCATCTCACTTGTAATAAAGCATTCCTGCTCTGAAGGAAACCGTTAGGTACTGAAGCTCTCTGAGCACCTGTTCATGCTCAGGTGTGTTTCAGATCCCTCTTTTCCAGGGACCAAATGAACAGTCAACTTAAGAAGAGTTTCACTGGGACCTCATGCCATCTTTCTCTGCAGAAGATACGTTGAATTCATGGAGGAGCTGCAGAGAGGTAAGAAAGCAATCCGCTCTGCATCGCTAACCTGTGACGCAGTCATTAAAATATTAATAAAAGTGTCCAGGCCAGAGCAGTTGCTCTGTGGAAGAAGAAACGCACTGTCAAAAAAAACAGATTATTTACTCCAGCCATTTCCCCAGACGTGTACCCACTGCAATAACCTGCCACCTGCAAGAGCCTGAAACACCCCCAATGTCTGCAATTTCCAATAACCCAGAAATCGTCCTTTATTTCTTAGGTATTACCCATTGGGAAGTGGGTATCTGATTTCTGTCAAACTGTAGTTGTCACCCGTAGAAAAGCCTATCTGTGGTTAATATAGCTTTGGAAGTAAGAAAAGGGCACAAAAATTCTCAAGGGAGTTTTGAAAATCAATGGCGTAAATACTTAGTGCCATTTTGTGTTTTTTTGCTTGTTTGTTTCAGTTTTTTTTCCCCCACTTTATGGCAAATTATTTCATAGCATCAATTCAAAGTAAACAAAATCTCGTGGTTAACATAATGTATATATAATTTTTTCTCGAGTCAGCTTGTGGACAATCCATTCATTCACTAGATAGATATTTAGACATTGAAAAAAGACTATTATGTTCCCAGATACTAACTATTCCACAAGAATGTCCTTAATGTGCCCCTGTCTTGCTCAATGCCCAGTAGATCTGGTTGGTGATCTTTCTTGCTTTCTCCTTTCTCCCTGATTTTTCTGTAGTGCAGTTATTCACCAGCTAGATTATGCCATTCCTCACATCCTTGTACAGCTCTTAAAAATGCATTAATTAATGTTTACAAAACACTTTAATGTTAGTGGTGTTTATGAAGAAATTAGTATTTTTGTCTTCCGAGCTGAGATGACCAGCATACAAATAAAACAGAACAATGAGAACAAATCCTATTGAACCAGTGTCTGCATTCTAAAGCCTCTTCTAGAAACTCTGTAAGAACAATTTGTGCTTCGGCACACCTTAAATTTTGTAAAATAATGTAGAAGTCTAGGGCCAATCCAGAAAATGTCTGGTATGTTGAGGGTTTCTGTTGATCTATGATCCAGTAACATTTGCTAGATGAGATGCACTGACACAGGTAGCAGAGAACAGGGCAGCCTGGGGGTGCCATCAGTTTCTCAGATAATTAAAATGCATTTTATTTAGTTTCCAGCAGAACAATATCCTTTTAAATGCAGCCCTCATTTAGATAAATGCGGTACAGTAATACACGCTTTGTGGGTAATGCAAACATCAGAGCAAAATCCATCATTGCGGGGCTGAAAAATCAATTTACAGGAGCTTGTGAATTATGTACTATTGCTGTTAAATCTCCCTTTCTGACTAAGATTTGTACATGGGCTCAGAAAGGCAGGTTTTCATTAAAAACTGCGTTTACGCAATTTGCAAAGCCACACGTTTGCCAAGGTTAACAAACAATTTAATAAGATTTAGAAGTATAATTTAGACCCACATTATAGCAGAGATATTTTTTAACAAGAGAGTGACTCCCTGACTGTAAAACACAGAAACGTGCAATAACAGCCCTTCTCAAGGAAACTGTTTTTCAGGAAATGGTGGAAACACCTCTATAACCAAACAAGTTATGTGGGTTATTAATCTCATAATCTCACTGGAATCATATTGCCAGAAATGTGCTTTTCTTGGGTAACGCAGTTTTTCTTCAGCCCAAAGAGGGAGACTAATGTCCAAGACGGCTCGCTCGGCAGCGAGATAAGCAGCAGCGTCTGCTCGCTCTGACTCCCCAACCTTCTGTCCTACCAGCCATTTCTCTTCATGTGTCAGATGGAAACTTCTTCACACTGCTTCATGTTTCAGTTCACGCTGCAGTAAAGGGACTGGGAATGTCGTGAGTCGCAAGCGCTTTTCCCACAGCTGGTCCTCTGTGGATGGCAAAGCAGGAAGGGGGGAGAAAGGCAAAAAAATTGCCTCTACTTCCCACGTTTCTGCCACTCTGGGGTTTTGGCTGGGGCTTTTTTGACCTGGTTTTGCATGGAGTTCTCAGAAGGTCTGGCAGAGAGATTTCATCCTGCTTCCTTGGCAGTAAAATTTGATCACTTCCAAGTACTTTTCCCAAAATTATTAGGATTAAAAAATTACAGAGACAGAAAATAGCTTTTAATAAGCCATCTATTAAAAAAAAAATCAGACAAGCCTTTCCAAGAAGCAGAACAAAATGCCATAGATTTTTTGCAATTCACTTGGACCTCACCTGTATGCTTCTACCGTACTACTCTACAAACAGGTATAGTAATTCAATAAAATTTCTTGGCATTAACATAAAAAGGGCTAAAAGTAGGTGCTAGTGAAGTATGGAAGCAAAGTTAGGCAAAGTTAAGGCTGAAGCTGGATTTTATTTGCTATACTTACCACACCATTATTCTAATGAATAATTATAAATGCAAAAACTACATTATGTCTTCGTAGGCAGCATGCTCAACAATATTACTTATATCTCACAAAAAAAAAAAAGTGTTAAAGTTTCTGTGAAACACTGAATTTGCATTACTGTTGAGTACATTACTTTTCATACACAACAAGCCCATTAACAAACTTGATTTTGAGAAAATGTTTTTACTATAAAGGACTAAAAAGAAAATCTCAGCGTTGCAAATTATCTCTGAAAGACAGAGGCTCAAGTCTGAACGAGAGGCAGTGCTGGAAGTGAACAAAAACAAAAGTTTTTGTACTTTATCCACCAAGGTAAAAATAGAAGAAAATATAGTCAGATGTGAACCAAAGGCATAAGAAGATGCTTGCATTTTTTTTCTTTTTATTTTTTAGGGAAGCAGAAAGAAAATCTCACCCATCACTTTAAAAACCCACCACTTCATCAGCTGCCCCACACATGCTACAAAGCCTAATTTGCTTCAGGTGCAAATACATTTTTCACCTGACTTTTTTAAATCTCCATGCAAATTAATGATTTATTCAGAGACATTCCATGTATGTGCTTTCTATGGTGATGCAGAAGTTGGGTACTGTAGGGATGACATTTCTTTTCCATTAAAACAAAAAGGACAATATCTTTCAATGTACTTTTTTTTCATTAGTTTAATTAGATGCTTGCTGTTGCATATCTTGAGAGGTATGCTTTGTCATTGACATTTTAAACACAGAAGGGAATAATTTATGGTTCTGATCTAATGAAAAAAACTAACCATCTACGTGCATTTAGATACAGCAACAGTGAAAATGCTATAAAGACTCTATGTTCCACGATATTACAGCTCCAAAAATGACTCTCACACTCAGGAACAGGTCATAGATATAGAATTAGCACCACAAAGGTATGGTGTTATGAAATATATAAATGTCCACATGCAGACACAACTCTGTTTTTTCTTTGCTAACCTCAAGGCAAACTAAGCTACCTAAACTAGTTAAACCTTAAAATTTTTATTTTAAAGAAAACCCCCAATATTCCAAAACATTTCCTCACATTTCTGATTTCCAAAAAAAATGCTGTCCCACAAAACAGACTGGTTAGAAGTTTGCCAAGTTGACTGGTCTGAGGAGGGCTGTCAGCCTCCCGCCTGCAGGGAAGAACAGTCCCTGGGCCCCTACACCCGGTGACTGAAACCCGCACTGCGCTTCAGTAAAACAAACATGTTGCAGAAAAGCATTTGTGTTTCACCACATTGTTATTTTATAAAATAAAATAAAATAAAATAAAATAAAATAAAATAAAATAAAATAAAATAAAATAAAATAAAATAAAATAAAATAAAAAAATAAAAAAGTCAGGTGCCCTGTTAAGCACTTTGAAGCTTCCAAAGCACCTCTCTGATGGATACTCGTGAAAATCCTGCCCTAATGTGCAAGGTAAACTGAAAAGGCAAGACCAGGAGGACTGGATAATGGAAAATATTATGAGATTAACTTCAGGAGGAAGTAAGAAAAAAAAAAAAAGGAGAGAAGAAAGCAATACTTGTTAAGAAAATCTGAAAATGCAAATAAACTGGAAAAAAAAAAGGGAACGAGTCAGAAAGCTGCTGATTAAAATTTGTTAAGTTGAGCTTAGTTTTGAGACATTCCTATATTTTCCCATCCTAATATGTCTCAAATGTGCGCACTAGGAATGGATGATGAGAAGCTTTTTGCCCACGGAAGGGGTCCCACCTCCTTCCTACTGAGCAGCACAATCACTGACACCACAGCTTGCACACTCTCTTCCTCCCTGAAAATAACCAGCACATCCTTAGTGAGACTGCTTTTCTACAGCATTCTTCATAATCATCTCACACAGCAATGTGTTGTGAGAGAAAAACAGCAGCTGAACTCACTGAAAAGCTATAGCAAATATTTTTCTTATCCCGCCTTAACAAACCCATAAAAAATAGCACCAACAGATGTAGGAACTTCTCTTGTTTATACCCATGGTTATAGAGTGGCCCGAACTCCTAAAAACTGAGGATTAATAAGTGCTAAACAGTCTCCTGATGGTGATGTTTTCTTTGCAAATACGAAATCACCGAACCCAACTGTACTGCCACTAATATCCCTAACCTCCCAATTTCAGCAAAATTATCCAGTACCTTTCCTCAGCCCCATGACTCAGATTAGCAGCTACCTACCAGGGATAGTGAAGTACCACTGATTAGCAAGAACCTACTCACATGTTGAATGTTAGGGACTTGGTTTAATTGAAAATGCATCTTATTTTCATAGCAATAATATTTAAAAAACAGAAATCAGGGAAGACTAAGACACTTCTGCTCTCTTCAGAGAGAGACACATTTGATGAAGACATGGAGATCTAAATATACAGTATATAATAGTAAATAGTATATAATACATAATAGTATACAGTATATAATATATACTAAGATCTAAATACACAGTGTTTTTGTAATGATTGGGGCTGGTGGGGGGAAAGTGGTCAATGAGAGGAGATATGTATCCAGCAAATGGCTTTTAAAATATTGAAATACAAATACTTAATGCCCAAAACACTTCCGAGATTTTTCGAAATAGAAGTATAATTAATCGCTCCATTAAATTCAATATTAAATCTTAGGAGGTTTACATTCAGGCCCTAATTCTGTCTTTGCATGCTGGAAACCTATTCGAATCATATATGCAGCGTATTTTAAGAACAATATCATGTAATTTTTACTGGATCCGAATGGTGGTCATAATGAAGCCAAGGACCTGGAATTCGCTGCACTTTACCCTTTCATATATCCAAGCCAAACCAAGCGAATCAACAACATAACATTTCTGATTATATAGCATAATATGCTAACATTTTGTAGCCGCTACTTAACTGTTTCTCAATTTTAAAAGAACTTGATCTTGTTTAGAAGCATGATTAGTTTTCTTTCTTTATTTATTTCTTAACGGGACCTTCAAGAAATCTTTAAGGGTTAATCTTGTCCTCTGCTCAGTGAAGGCTCCTACAGATTTCAGTATTGTGTGCAGTTCTTAGCAAAGGTTTGAAAACTGTGGACAGAAAATTGGAGAAATCGTACTAGCAAAAGCAAGATACGATACTACAGATATAGCTTCAGGTACTTGAAATAAAAGTGATAAATATGAATTTCATACTCAAATCTCTGTGTTTCAACCTCATGCATTACTATTTGCAGTTTTTCTAAAAAACCAGAACATTAAAACTATGTTTCCAAAACATGATTAATATTAACTGGATAAAAGTGAAACACCTTTTCTCATCAGGAACTACTACAGGATATTATCTGTGTTTAATTTATTCAGAGTAATGAAGCATAAAGCTGAAAAACGGATCAAACAAATAACTACATCTCCACCCTCCATATTCACCCCAAACCTCAGACTGAATTGCTTTTCTCATCTTCTCCATCCTGAACTGCTCACAGCTTTTAAGCCCAGAATATTGCTGAGTTATCCGGAACGCTCCTGAGTTATCCGTGCCCTTTGCAGAGTGCTCTGCAGCACAGACGTGGCCTCCTCGGCGAGGTCTGGACCACGGCACTATCCGAGGCAGGAGGCCTTACGGTGAGCACACGTGCACTCTGCACCCGAACTGCACAGCGGGGTTTGTTTCCCAAATCCACTAAATCCTCCTGTCCACAGAGACTTTAGACTCAAGGAAAGGGGACACAGAAATACCGGGAGGCTGTTAAGCCTTACTTTGGGGGATGCAATGGATGGCAGCACAGTAGCAGGCAGGCTCAGGCTTCTTCACGTCCAGAAATGGAACTTCCCATGCTGGTGATGGGCAGAACAGCCCACTAGAAAACATCTGACTCCCTTCCTTCATGTTACACCCAACATAGGAGATGACAAACTTCCCGTAGCTCTGCTCACAGCGTAGGCTGCTACCTTAAAGATCTGCCTAACCGATCTCAAGCCCTCTGTTGAACCTCACAGGGTCTGAAAGGACGGCATCAAATGATGGGACTTTCCAGTTTGCTTTTTTGACCTAAAATATACATCAAACATACTAAACAACATGAAGGATGAGAAGTCAACCCTGAAGGGTTAGAAGTGATGCCTCCTGGAGTAGTATTAAGGCATTCCTGAACTACATCATTCCACTGTTTTATTGCCTTCATTAGAGACTGTTTATTCCCTGGAGATCTATGCTATAACGGAACCAGAAGATATCACTGTAATTGTACAACCTGATACCCAATTGCAGTGGCTTCTAGAGGCTTTTTTGGTTGTTGGGTTTGGTTTGGTTGCTTTTCATTTTGAAACATTCAGGAACAAAGAAGCTTGATTTGGAAATGTTTACTGATCAACATCTATTATCGTTGTCTTTGGTAATTTGTTCCCAGGATTAAAAATCCAAGATTTACATCTTGATCAGATCTGTCCTAATAGAACTTTTCAGGCAGAGAATCATGTTAAAACTTTGCTCTCTAAACGAAATGATTGCCATGATCAAAATTTTCCTATCACAAAGGTGAACAGTGATTAACTTGCTTTTGGTCTGAAATCAAGTAAGGAGATTTTAGCTCTCAGAGAAAGGCTTTTTTTCAGGACATTGGTCCTTCAGGGAGAACTCCGGACCACATGACAAGTAAGACTCATATCTTTAAGATCTCCTGTATAATTCTCCTGTGAGATGGCAACGTGCCTCGTGCAAGGCAGCAGGCTGTCTAAAATGAAGATACTGGCCCTGTAGCACAGGGTCTGGCTTCTGCTTGTGACTGGCCCAGTGCTCCAGGTGACATTAGATAAATAAGGTGTAACCACGTTTTATCAGTGCCACTTAGGACACTTTTCTGAGCACCCAAAATGAACAGGTGCTTTTGACAATCTTCCAGTGTCTCAGTTCCTCATTCAAAAGAAGGAATAAAAACCCATTCCTTTTTACAGGATTGTAAAAAATAAAATACTTAGTAAGCACTTAGCTAAGTATTCACATAGGTGCCTAAATTAGGAGACTAAACTTTTTGTGGGCAGCGAGGCAACATGGGAGGCAGGAGCAGAATTAAAAGCTTGTCATCCTTCACTAGCTACACAGTAAAACATACATTTTCCTGAGTGTAAAATAAATGTACTCTACAAAATTCAGAACATAATAAACAACAGAGTTCCAAAAGTTGTCAAGTGACTGATTCTTTTGCAAAAAAACAAACAAACAAAAAAAAATCCACAGTGTGAAATGATTACAGATGCAGAATAAACGCTGCATTTCTCATGGGGAGGTACGAGGTTTTGTTCATTAAAAGA
Organism: Rhynchotus rufescens; assembly: GCA_032273925.1. Taxonomy (NCBI): domain Eukaryota; kingdom Metazoa; phylum Chordata; class Aves; order Tinamiformes; family Tinamidae; genus Rhynchotus; species Rhynchotus rufescens. The sequence continues at coordinate 6,936 of JAVCKT010019782.1, read as the reverse complement.
CAAAAATGACTTTTGCTACGCCTACTTCACCACAGAGAGACAGAGAGATGGAAAGACCGTGTTTGCAAATGAACCAAGTGCAATTGCAATTACTACTGAAATCACAAGAGGCCTCAGACCACTGGCTGTTTGGCTTAAGAGACCTCTCCTCGAGAAGAAGGGCAAGCACAAAGTACTCACAGGGGTCCTCGCTTTGCCTTGCACAATTCTCTCTACCCGTGATATCCTTCTCTCTATCCTCCATTTCATTTCATTTCATTTCATTTCATTTCATTTCATTTCATTTCATTTATTTCTCTCTTTGTCCTTCTTTGTCTCTTTATTTTTCCCTCCCTCTCTCCCTCCCCCGGTTTCCCTGTTCCGCAGAGCCAGGTAGATTCCCCTACTCGCCTCCTCCATGAAAACCCGTGCGGGGGGCGGGAGGAAACGGGAGGGAACCGGGAGCCCCGGTCCCGCTGCAGCCCCCGAGGGGTCTCCTGGCCGCCCCGGCCCCTTTGCGAGCGCTGCCCCGGGCAGGGCCGCCCGGGCCCCCCAGCGCCGCCCGCCTCCCGCGCAGCCCTCCGCGCTCCGGGCCCTTCAGCCCACGGAAACCAGGGAATGAAAAGCAGCGCGATCAATTATTATTTTTATAACGTATTTATGGACGGGGAGAAGTAATAACTGTTATTTGCCTCATCGAAGCGTTTATTTCACACGTTTATTTCACACTTGGTGTATTTCCTTACATCGGAGAGCCGATGTGGGGAAGGAAAGCAGGCACAAATAAATTAAAGTAACGGAAATATATATATATATATATCAAAAGGTGATTATTCTCTTGCCTAATTTTCCCGGGTGAATTTCTTCCTACTGTCATTTATTCCAGCCAATGGAAGTCTAATCTCTAGCCTCCTGGTCAAAAAAATGGCAAAATATTCATTTACTTGTCTGGGCCCTTCATAAAAATAATAAAAATAAAATGATGATAATAATAATTAAAAAAACTACATTATATGTGTATTTTTTTCCAAACAGGGCATGCAGAGCAGTTAAACAGCAAAGCAGCCAGGAGGGATGAGCCCTGAGGGGTCTCACGAGGGGAAGGCCCCCTCTCCCTTGCTGGGCTCCCTCTCTGCCCAGAGGCTGCCCCTGCCTCCTCTTGGCACCACTTTAGTCCCCACTGCCCGGCCGCAGTCCCTTCTGGTCATGTCTCCCTTGGGCTGGTCTAACTAACTTGAGCTGGACTAACTTGGGTTAGTCTCACTTGGGCTTAACTGCTCCAGTTCCCCAGCATAGAGAGAAAACGGCGCCAGGGCTAGGGAAACACAAGCCACTCTGGGAGAAATTCACAGGTGTGGGAATAGCACCTTCCTTGCTTGTACCACACACCTCACACGCATCGGGGTGCAAGGAGCATGGAAGGTGTCGGCGAGGGGAATTAGGAGGTTCCCTGCATGTGTGTCAAGCGTTTGAAGTAGCATTGTGGCACTGAGGTAGCACCTCCTCAGGGACAGCTCTGGGCCTCCTTCGATTGCTTCACTTCCTACATTCCAGTTATTTATTTTATTACTGCTGGTGATGCAGTTAACCTCGCCTGGGTTAACAATAGGCAAGGAAAAGGCCAAGACCGCCAGCAAATGCACAATACACAGCCCCAAATTGGGCTGCACAACAGCTCCATTTGCCCCGTGTCCTGCTCCCTCAAGGTGCCTTGGCAAAGCCCATTGGAGCCAGCTGGGCCCATGCAGGAATCCTCCATCCTCTTGGGAAGGATGGGCCATGACAATGGCACGGTGTCCAGAGGGGCGGAAGTGAGAGGGAACCATATCTGCATCCTTACAGCCCTAAGAACAGGGGTAGAATAGGCAAGGGGGTGCCCCACAGCTGTGGGGCCAGGGCTGCAGGGTCAGTGCTAGAGAAGCTTTACATCCAGCAACATAATACCCAGCACTTGGATAAACGCTTGCGATTCGTGAGCCACCTAATTCTCTTGGTGGCGGTCTGAGATTAGAGTTCTACCTTTCCGACTAGTTAAGCCTCTATAAAATTTATAACCACAAATTACTTCTTTTTTTTTTCTTTTTTGTTTTCCTGAGAAAAAAAAATACAACAAATTTAAGTTGAGGCAGATGGATTACTTTGTATAATAATAAACTACCTGAAAGCTACTGGGAAGTTCTCAACATACAGAAAATGGCAATCTTACTTAAACTACAGGAAAGATAATTGTTTGCCCTTGCTGTATATTTTGCATTCTTGAAGTGTATCTTTTCAGGCATAATATACTTTTTGAAATTCCATATAGGCATCTTTACAATAGTAATGGATTTCCACAGGCTCTGTGGGAGGTGACATTTCAGCTAGATAGTTCCCTTTGACTTTGTTTATTCCAGCAGTTTAAATCCTGCCGCTGGTGCTAGCTGCTGGCTTGGCAGTGCGGAAAGCGCTACCCGACGGGCACCGCGCTCAGCAGCAGCTTCCCCACTTCCCCACTGCCGGCGCGGGGCCCATTCCCTCCCGGCACAGCTCTCCTGCCTGGGAGAGCCTGTCTTCACAAGGGCAGTGAATCCCACAGGCAAATCCCGCACGGGCTGGGCAGGACACAGGACGCTGCTACTGCCAGAGTCAATTGTCTCGCCGGCTTTTTGGTCTCAGCCACCTCTGAGAGGTCCTGAGCTAAGTCAGGGGCAGACTGGGGACGTGGTTCCATGATCTAAGGATGTTGAGATGGGCACCCCTGCCTTTCAAAATGAAGAACCTTGCTAGCAAATGCCTAGGTAGGGCTCTTTCCCCACAGTGAAACCCGAGCTCTGTTTAAGGTTTCTTAATGACTTCAGCCAGGCAAGACCTAATTTCAGACAGATGCTATTTGTCAAACGTGGTGAGTGTTTGAGCCTCAAAAATAATGCTACCTTTGAGCACTGATTTTTTGTTTGGAATATTCTCATGAACTTGTAAAATCCAGATTGGTCTCTTTTGCTAAATTATGATTTGCAGTTCTCCAAAACATTATTTTTCTTTATTTTGAAGCAACTATTTACAAAGCAATTTCACGTCAGACTCTATCACCTTTGAGTGTAGCCTCGTTTGCGTCAGCTTAAATAGAGGTAACTCTGTTCAACTGAGCAGAGTAACACTAGTGAAAAACCAGAATAAATAATCAGAGAATCAAGCCCTTTGAATAGCAAATGACTCCATAAATAGTCCCATTGATTTCAGTACTGTTGCATGGCATAAGTAGCTACATTAATCGAACCAGCATACAAGACCCTTAGTGCTTGGACAGGGAGGAAAAAAAAAGAAGTTACAATTATTTTGAAAAAATTATTCTGCTGTACATTATTGAAATGACATGTTACTAGCTTGTTGTATGACTTGCCAAACACAAAACCAAGTGAGCTGACTACAAAGATGACTCCTCTGTTAGCTGCTATGACAAATCAAGATGACAAGAAAGTTGTGACCCTTCTTTAAAAAAGCAGAAAGCCCAAAAGGCCACTCCAGCGTCACATTATATAGTGTACTTAAAGACATGCTCCTTTAACCAGGAAAGAACAGCATTTTAGTGAATAGAGTTGCCCTCTTTTCTGGACCTTTATGGGCAAAACTGAACTGCGAGAATCTCATAATACGGTCTCCTCTGACTCTATTGCTCTGAATGACTTTCTGTAGTTTGGTTTTCCTTTAAATAAAGCTGAAAACTAAGTGAAGCCCAAATATGGTTTCTTAAGTCTGTTTCTTTGACTAAAAACATTTTTTTTTTCAATAGGCAAATGTTCACTGGAAATGTTTTGTGGCATCTTCATGCATGCAGGTGAGCCTACTTAACTGAGGCTGGATTCAGAGAGCAGGGAAACATCTCCCCACCTTTAAGTCTTCTGCAGCCAGTGAGACAGTTGCCAGGACTTTCCTTTGGAAGCTGGGCTGCCCTTAGGAAACTGGAACGTGATGCGTAAGAGCAGCAGAAGGAACCACGATGATGCAGAAAGTATCAGAGCCTGATTAGCAGTGACACCGGGTGTCCACATCTTCTGCCAGGACTGAACTCGCGGTCAGCATCACCAGGGGTGCTGGAGATAGATTTCAACTATTCAGTCCAGAATGGTGAACTGATACACACAGCACTCCTGAAAACTTTGGTAATTACAGTAATTCTGGTGGGACCACATCAGCACTGTCCTTGCCTTCCTCTCATTGCTTTTCTTTGTATTCTCTTCTTGCTGTATCACACAGTAACTATAAAAAATGCTTTGTCCAAACACAAACTCCCTGTTCTGAACGCCACTCTGCTATCAGCAGGAACAGTATTTCCAATAAGCTGCTGGGCATTTGCCTCTATGAATAGCTACTTCTTTGCTCATGCTAGACTGTAAAAAGCTCATATGAATCTTTTGAGTGCACATTTTTCATTAAGAATCTCCAGAGCACAAAAGGAAGGGGCCATGAAAGCAGGAAAAAAAGAGATCTTTTGCTTTATCACAAACAGTTCTCTGCTGCGTTTCCTCAGTTGTGACCAAGCTATAGCTATTTTCTATTGAGTGTGGAATGTTCTTATTCCCAGGAAGTTTTTAAAGGACGCACTTTGAATAATGTCTTACTGTGCTGATTTTTTGACACTATCTGAAACTAGTCTGCCATTTATTTTTCTTTCTCTCTCTCTCTCTCTCTTTTTTTTTTTTTTTTTTTTTTTTTTTTAAAAAATCATTAAATGTATAAAATGCTTCCTCTATACCAGGTAAGAATAAGAATGTGTTTGAGCCAACACCTATGCAGAAGATTAGGACCTACTGCTATCCTACTGCCAAGGGGCAGAAAGGGCTGCCTGGGCTTTACCTTCAGCAGGAAGGCACCATCCAGCTGCTTGCAAAATACCTTGCAATGGGGCGAAGAAGCTCTCCACCTGCTTGCAAAATACACCGCAACAGTGGTTGGAGGAGATTGGGAGACTAACGGAGACTTCTCCGCACCCCACTTTCCTAATGCTTCCAATAAAGGAGCCGTTCAGACCTGCAGGTAGAGGCTCCCGCTGAATTGCTGCTCCCCTGAGAACGGAACTGACAAAAAGGGAAGTGATGGGGTGCTTGAGCCCCAGCGCAGCCACGCAAGGTGCTGGGAGTGGGTCTCCCACAACCTCTCCACAGCCCCCACATCTTGCTGCAGTTCTGGCTCCAGGAAGCCTTTATGAGGAGGGAGTTACATTTATAAGGAGTTTCTAGTTTACTACTCGAAGGTTACCTGAACTCCCAGAAAACATAAATGAAGATTCAAATGATTTTTTTCCCTAAAAATCTGTTCTTTTTCAGTAACCTCATTACAATTTTGAGTGGAAGTGATGCCTGATTTAAGCTTTCTTAGTGTCCATAGAAGCTGCGTTTTCTCATATTATCCATTTTTTAAAGAAAAGGAACTCTCAAAGAATCTTTTCTTGATTGAATGGCTCTGTATTATGTCTTACTAGATTCTGAAAAAAACATATAGCATGAACACCTGGGGTCTTTTTATGGGTTTTATTTCTAAAACTTTGAAGTCTTCTTTTTTTTTTTCTCTCTGTTTTTTAATTTCTGTCTTTCTCAAAAAGGGACACACCAGGCAACCCAATTTGGTTTTTATTCTGCTCTGAGGTGCATTTGCTGCCTGAGATGGGACCATTCGGAGAGCCCAGCAGCCCAATGTCCTCTAATTGCGCACAGACCCAGCACTGCATTTTCGAAGCAACTTGATCTCACCGCATCAGCAACACAGCATCCGGTGTTAGTAGCTTGACAGGGGTGGCACAAGAAGGAGTGAAAATTGACAGCAAGTTGACAGAATACTACTGGGACCACTCTGAGGTTCCTCACACAGTCATCTTATCTCCGTGCCACTAAAAGAGCCAGCAAAATAGTCACCAAAATAGCTGCTACAGGGAACTGAATAAATGGTAGATTTCTTTGGGTGTTTGTTATGAATAAGGTTTTCTTTTTTACCCATTGGAATTATCCTTGTATATAGATTGAGAGGTCATGAAAGAAGATGGATGAAAAATCATTTGGGAAGTTGAAAACCTTTGTTTTCTCTATGTGCCTGCACTGTGCTGAGTGCAGCGAGGTGGTGAGACAGATTCCTCAGATGCTATCACATTAGCAGCAATATCATATAGCTGTACATCTCCCCCAATCTCCTCTGCATAATTCTATAGCCTGATCACGTAGCTGGCCGTGTTCAAGCTCTGCAATCCAAAACTAGAGTGCATTTTATTTTAGCATTGAGCTTATTTCTTCCTACCGTTGTTCAAAATTCACTGTAATAAGGAGTCATTTTATTGTCACAGTTACTTGGTTGTGTTTTGGCTTCTGTTGTGTTAATAGAAAAAGACAAAGCAATTTGTTCTGTGAGCAGCAGAAGTAAGGAAGTGTGATCTCTTCAGCACCTGTATTTGACATTCTTCTGTCTCCTCCTTTGCCCCACTGCAGCAGCTTTGCCTGCTTACGCTCAACTTTGTGCCAGGCTCCAGCTGACCTCCTTTTCCAGTGCCCTCAGGTGATGTCCACGTCCACAGAAGAGGGAAACGCTGAAGTATCAGAGCTACCTTTGTGCTGCCCTGCTGGCAGATTCCGTGCTGGCTTGTTAGCAAGAAGTCAAACAGAAAAGATGACTGTGGAGCCGTGGGGGATGTTTTATTCTTCATGGGGCATTAGTGTGGTCTATGTCCTGGTTTCACTGACAGTTGTGAGAAATCTCTTTAGGGCTTTGACCTTCTTGTCATCTTTGGCTGAATCTGGTCAGCGATTCCAGAAATTATGAGAGGGGATGATGGACAGTCAGATGGATCAGCAGTGCAGTAGCTATGAGAACTGAAGTGCAGACATGAGAGTATGCAAAAATAAATTGTCTCTGTAAAATAAAATGGGCATTAATTGAAAATTAGTGAAATTTGTGCTCCTAATGCATATAAATACATTTGAAAATTCCACTAAG
>JAVCKT010019781.1:0-13020 GCA_032273925.1 Rhynchotus rufescens | reverse complement strand
AGCATCTTTAAAAATTAGAAGACAGGACCTCTAATTTTATTGAAATTTCAATACATTAAATATAATTTATATACATCTAGTAACTCTAAGTTCTACCAACTTATTCCAGAGGTGAAAATCAGAACAAAAAATAAAATTTCTTCCTTTATGCTCTTCATTATCAACAGATGGGAATAGTTCTCTCCTAAGCAGCTTTAGAGATTCTAAAACAGTTTTGCAGCTTCATATTCTATCTATAAAGAAAACAATCTGAGAAAAGCAAGAGGTAATTAACTGTAGCTTTAAGCTGATGGCATTCACGCTTGCTCTAGTTCTTTCTATGACATCAGTTTTAAAAGACGAATTTAAAACAGAAGCTTGTAGTTACTTCAGCAGCTTTGTCACCAACTGAGACACATGGACCATGTCATTTATTGGGCCGTGCCCACTGCATCATTCCTAATATTTCCATTTCTCTAAAATGCTTTGACTTCTGTAGCACAATGCCAATTAAAATTATGATTATGTATTGAAATGTCATGTAACACTTTTAAAAGCAGAAAAAGGTTTTGAAAACATCAGGTCACTCACATCTTTCTTTTCTTTGCCCACTCTTTACACAGATGGCTATTTATCACAGGGGAAAAATGTCTAGTTAATTGCAATCATCTGAGGAATCCACATTAGGGCTCTTGATTTAAAAATTTACTCAAGTGATAAGAATCAACCAAATTAAGAAAAAAACATACACAGCAAAAGAATATATATCCATCGCCCTTTTCAGCTCACTATTCTAGCCATTCTGTGGTACTTTAATCCCATAAAAATCTCAGAGTAAAGCCTGTTACGATATAAAAGGAAAGTGCAAAGCTCCCAATTTAAGGACTAGTTACAACTCATTAAAGTAAGGACACATACAATCTAAAGCACTGGAAGGTATGCTGAAATATAATTAGTGGCTATGAATCAAACCTAGATGGATTAAACTAATTCCTGGAATGCTATTATGGAGAGCACCTTGTGGAGAAAGAATGATCCCTCTGTTTGCACAGCAACTAAATAGCTTCAATTTACGTTTAAACTGACTTGAATGGAGATAAAGGCGCAGCATTTCAAAACGTGGCCTTCTAAATATAATCAGCCTGAATTATGCCTGGTTGACACCGCGCTCCTCGCAACCCGGTTACAGGCACAGGGACAAGGCTGCGCTCAGCTTATTCCCCTGCTCAATTTCTATGGTAATTACCAGAGCGCAGCCAGAATGGAGAGCATCTGCCAAGGGGAAGGCCTCCCAATAATACAACTGACATGTGCTCTGATATTGTTGAAGTGCTGACTAAGAAACTTCTTTTATCTCCTCTTGAAGCTATAAAACTGGATTCGTGTTATTACTAGCAGGGAATTTTAACAGCCTTGCATTGACAGCAATTATGTAACACATGCACGAAACAATAGAGTTTCACATCACTTAATAAATCCTTGAGCTCTCTTCGTTCCAGATCTCTCGCTGGCTGGATTTTATGGTCTGGTAGCTCTAGCTGACCTTCTGAACACTGGAACATACTAACCACAAAAGCATTGGAAAATTATTAGCAACAACTGGCTTTTATCCCTGTTATATCTATTTAATGAAGAGGCCGTGATGCATAATTAGGGGTTAATTAAAAGATTGGATCACTCACTTTTCCTCACTTTTCCCTGTAGCTCAACACTCCTGTGAGCCCTTGGCAATAAAATAAGGCACACACACCTTTCCTTCCATGAAGGACACCCTTTAACCAAACAGCTACATTAAAAAAATATATAATTCCTGTATTGTACAGCCTTTCTTTTCTCAGCATAATTAACCTTTGGTTAATTTTTATGAAAGTAAGAATATACCATTAGCACAAACTATTTAAATTTGCACATCAATTCCTTTTTCAGTCACTACTAACAATTCGGCTTCTAATATTAAGCTTAAAGGATTTTACTTCAGTATATTGCACTCCCAAGTTCCCAGCTTTAGCAGCAGCAGAGTCATGAACAAATCACCACTTTCTATTGCACAGGAGACAGAAAAGCACCAGTAATGGAAAAATAAAGAATGCCAAGAAAAGTGAAAAGGCCATTTCTGCTCATTTATACAAAAAATAATAATAAGAAATCCTCCCTCCCTACCTATATTCTTATGCTATTATACTCTCTGCATTCCATTCATAAAGATGTTGGTGAATGTCTGCATAATCATCACTTTTCATCTTTCTTCGCATACCAAACCATACCCTCTTCATTATATAGGAATCGCTTTTGTCATTCCTTGAATTCACTTTATTCTACACATATTTTGTGAGAAAGCATCTAAAATTCATAAGGCCCTATAATCACAAGCGTTCTTAAAAAATACCCCATGCAGCCTCTCTTTGACTACTACAGTAAAAAAGTCACCGTTCTTTTCCTGCTTTATTGCATGGGAAGCCTGTGGTTGCTTGTTGCTATCACTTTGAAGCTGCTTTCCTCATTGTGGCTTTGTCTCTACCCCTATGAATACTGGTAATAACAACACTAGTCAATATTTAAACTAGACCTGATTTCCCCAATGGACATCTTAAATGGCAAGTGGACCACTGCAAACTAGTGACAACTCCATCAACGAAGAACCACCAGTGAAGAACCAGCACCATAATTACTTTCCGAGTCATTTAAGTAGATTTCTTGTCTTGGCCTAAGGTGCTAAAGTGCCCTAAGAAAAGATTAGAAGCCTTGCTACCTGGTTTGCACATGGAGATGCACAAATAAAAAATTAGGTCTCAATGAGTATGTAACTCATTCTAGGATAAAGCTATTCTCTCCCAAATACAATTGGTTGAGTTAGACTCAACTAATATATATAATTTATATAGAGAATAATATTTCATATTAAGAGGCGGAAAAAATATCCTGCAAAGTCCAGTCAACATCTTCACACATCTAATATCATCTAAAGAGAATTGGATCTTTAAGTACTACCTGAGTAGGTGTAACTAACATCAGGTAACACACCAGTAAGTAATCACATCTTGACTGAAGTGAATGCTAGGAGCAGAAAATGAGTACAGAATTGTCACTATCTTGCAATATTATATAATAATGTATATAATACAAGTCATAAGCAGTACTATGCTGACATAGAGAGAAAATATATATCACAAATATTTCCAGATTTCACTTAAACTTTCTTGAAAAACTGTATGGTTATCAAAAGGTATCACAGCACATCATCAGTTTAAGTTAATGTGCTGGACTGTAATATCCTGCTTTAATGGCCTTCATGTACTCTCAGCAAGCATAGTAAATGTTTTTTCTCTTTACTATCATTGCTTTTTCAGTATTTTCACATAAAGATTATATAGCTTAAACTCAAACACGAGGCATTAACATCAATATTAAGAACACCTATGATAAGAACAGCATCCTGCTGGATTATCCAAGATGGTTCTGGCCCAGGAGGCACTTGTGACTCGAGCACTTTGATGCAGTTCACAAAGGCATCAGCGCTGCCCCCTCTGCACCCAGGGCTGCGCCCTCACACTGCCCCCTCCGCACCCAGGGCTGCTATTTAGCCACGCACCCACCTTCGTCTAAAATGCTCGAGTGCCCCAAGAAAAGATGAGGTCCCTGCTACATGGCTGCCACGTAGACACATGGAGACACACAGACACCAAACTTAAAGCCACCAGATCTCTATCTTGACATTTACCGTAGACTCTAAATTACACAGCTCTCACTCCTAAAATGAAAGGATGCATCTGCCCGCTGCTAACCAAAACACCGGGACCATTATCAAGACACCTCAGTGATAAAAATCCTCTGCACTGGACACTTGCTTGGAAACTGTGATCCTAGATGTTGAAAGAGGAAAAAATATTTTAAAAAGCCCAAACAAATGTTTAAGTGCGTCCATGTAACAGCTGTATGGATGCAAGCAGAGCAGCATCGAGAAGATGCTAAAGCAACACTGCCATTTAACTGGCTCTAGCATTGGGAAAATATTTTAATTATAATTTTCCATATAAATTTTCTAGAAACATCATTAGGATTTTAACTAACAACCTTTTAACTGTTAAAGTTTCATTGCTCTCTTCACACGTGTAGTGGCTGTTACATGAAGAACATTTGGATTTTATGCTCCAGGTAACGTTTCCTGACAGCACTGGAATATTTACCAGCTTTTAGATGTTCATTCTGCACCACCTACACCAAATAGTTCATTTTTCTGAAAAGCTCAGGGTTCAAATAACCAACAGCCTAACTCTGATATCACAGGTTATCAACAAGACTTGAATAATTAATTGTACATCGTGTTTGGCCGCGGAATCAGATGCACTTGTGAAAGTATGCATCCATACCTCAGTCATGATAAGATGATCATACACACATTTATATATAGATATATATATATTCACACACATATTTAATACAGATTTGAAATATATTTGAATTTTATATAAATATTTAATAGAAACATCAAAACAAGTACCTATGTCTGAATTTTGGCAGCAGGGAATCAGCCTCCAAACATCCCCACAGTCAGCAGAGGTGAACTCATCTCATCTAAGAATCTGCTTGGGGATGCTTTTAAATCACTATTTATCATGAAGAAACCAGTATCAAACTGGATTTAGGAAAATGGCCAGCTAGGTGAAACCTACAGAAAAACTACATTTTTTTTAATTCCCTCTATACAAATTCTTCTCACTGATGCTCAGCAACACGCATTTGGCAGCTGAACATTTTTTCCTCCCTCAAGCAGTAGTTAACAATGCAAGTCAGCAAACAAAGATAAGCTCAATGGTTTCCAGGAAACTGAGAGATGCAAGAATGTGGAGCGAGTCAGTCATGGCTTCACATGAAGAACTAGGGAACTAAGGTCAAACTAAAACCTAAAAGAAATTCAACAAGGCCAAGAAACAGTCCAGATACATTTAGGTTGGATTGAAATTTCACAATGCATTTCAACAATGCCTACAATTCAATCCGTGGAATATTAATTCACTGAGGACTTTTTTAATAAAGGAAGAACTCAAGCTGCAAAGCCCTTAGTTTCATTATTTCAAGCATAATACTTAAGCATATGGACTGGTTTTTAAATGAAGATTTTCAAGTACATTGAAGTCTGTCTTCCTGCTTTGTTTGTGTGCTCAGCTTCAGGCCCAGCTGAAACAACGTCCCACCGCGCACAGGAGCTAAGGTGCGGGGAGAGGTGTCGGGGAGAAGTTTAAAAGCAACGTTGAACTTGAAACAGACAATTTAGCTAAACTAGAAAAAGGAGCTGAACTTCGGAAGTTACAGATCTGGAGCCCTATCAGAAGTGAGAGTGTGGTTTACATCACAAAAATGGCAACATTTTGACCAATAAAATATCCCTAGAACAACTCCTAGGCATTCTCTTACTGATGTATAGTGAAGAGTGCCACCTATTGAATCACAAACAGTATTTCCTGAAACAATTAAACTATTTTGGAAAAACGCCATCCCCCTCTCCCCTAAGCATTCAGTTCAACTTTTCATCTCATTTTCTGGCAAAGAGCAGTTTCACTGCTAACAAAATTGATGGCCAAACTTTTACTCTAGTGTAGAAGCAAGGCATCAATCCACACTGCAGAGAAGCTTCCATATTTTTTAGAAATTCTGATTCTGGGAATGAGACTTCCTAGTTAACTTTCATTTTTTTCCGGTAATAGCTATATGTTCCATGATTGATCCATGATTAGAAGACATCAATTAGAAGAAACTTAAAGAGAGAAAAAAAAAAAAGCTATTTTCTGGAGGTTGTCCTTCTTTCACTTCCAAAACACTGTTCATCCTCATTCTTTTCTCTCTCTCTATATATAAATATTATATATATATATATATAAAATGTATGTATGTATTTATTTATTTTATCAGAGGGGAAATCCTTCCTTCATTCTTAGCTGGATGCTTCTTTATTTCTTCCGGCAACACAAGTTTCTGGCACAAGCCAAATGCAAGCTAGCCCATACCCATAGGCTAAAATCTCACCAGGGCTGCAGAGCAGCAGCCCATGAGAAGCAACATTAGGTCCCCATGAAGGCAACTGCACCAGAGAAGTGCCCATGTGCGCCTGGCACTGCGAAGGTAGCCTGGCCACGGGCTACGCACTGCCGCCCTGGCATCGCTCACGAACACCGTGAATAAACACCATAGGCTTCTACAATTAGACTTCTACAGGCACACAGTTCAGGCACGGAAACATGTCAGGAATGCTGCAGGAGACTGTGGGCAGCCAGTGCTGCTGGAAGCAGGCCCCTTTACACAGGAACACGTGAGCGGATCCGCAGCCCCTGCACATCCTGGCCTGCTGCATCCTACGCGCAATTCCCAACGCGCGCCCTCCCGTGCCACTTCCCTCATTGACGAGGCCAGGAGCCACACAGAACAGATGCAAAGGTGAGTGGTGAGGAAAAGATAACAATATGCAGATTTACGTTATCTGTTTACCCCATTCAATACACTCAAGTACCACAGAATTGCTCCGTTTGTTTCCCATCTTCTCATTGCCTAGCAGCAATAAAGCAGTGTAATAAAATCAAGTCCTACTGCTGTTTTGATATTGTAAACAGATAAAGAGCTAAACATAGCCTCTCAGTTGCACAAGTGAGCAGTCCATCCCTGCCTCCCTGTCCGTGCTCTTGCTCACCTACTCCATAACCCTGCAAAATTAACCAGTACCGGGAAGAGCCCCTTTCTATCAGCTCCACTTCTTTCAATCCCAGAGGCTGAGCCATATGTCACTGCGCCCGCACGAGCTCTAGCCCTGCCACCAGCCCAGCTGCGGGGGCTGCTCAGCTGCAGCGCTGCCAGCACCGGCTCTCGTGGAGCTGCCACTGCAGCGGCGCAGGCAGCGGCGCTGCCACCGCACCCCGGCCACGCCGCCGCAGCGCCGGACCCTGCGGCCCCGCGACTGCCGCAGCCCGCGGCCCCGCTCCGCTACGCACACCTCCCCAAAGCCAAAGCGGGGCCACACAGATTTGGGGGCTCACACAGCACATCTGCACAGCGACACATTTATGGCTACAAGGAATAAAGCCTACATCAACTACGTATAAGAAACTATAATTTGTACAGCACCACGTAATGTTAATGTAGGGTAATAATGATTATCAGTAGAGAACACAAAGAAAATCCTGACCTTTTTCCAGTTAGAATCAAAGAACCAGGCTGAGGGATGGATGTGTGTCGCCCAACGAAAGCGGGGCCAGCTCCGATATTAGACCAGACCTGCTGAGTCAGGCTTTTAAAATTTCCGAGGATAGAGATTTCACATTCCCTCTATTCAACTTGCCCAATTTTGTGCAATTCTGTTACAATTGAGCCCAGAGCTCAATCCCCTCAGCACAGATCCAATAGCACATTTTTTAAAGTGTACTTATATAAAAATATTTGAAAAATACCAAATCCTTGAGGTCCCCCTACCACTACTCCTTTTTATGTTTCCTAGTTTTAGGGAAGTTATGTTTCCTAGCTTTAACTTCAGAACAATGTAATAAGTTGCATCTGCTAAATAAAAGACAAGGAAGCAAGACATGCACAGTTACACATGTTTAGGCTTGTCATGAGTTAAGAATAAGAACATTATACACACACACACACACACACACACACACACACACATTAACTCCATCTGGAAGAAAGGGAGGACAGTGATTTCTTTAACTTTGAAAGATAGTATGTTGAAAGATATTATGTTAATGGATATCATATATGATGACTGAAAAATATATATTTCTCAGACTAAGGAAATTTCCAAGAAAAAGCTTTCTCCTTCAGATTTCATAAATTTCTTCAGGATATATGAAAGGTTGCAAAAGTTGATTTTACTGTACTGCTAGATGGAATGATAAACTCCAAATTTCATAAACTGAGAGACAGAAAAATATATCTAATCTATCTTTTAAAAATAAAATAAAGCAGATTTACCAGACTTTCCTCCAGGGATTTCAGCTGATGGTCTATTTCTTTCAGACGGTTTTGCTGATCCCGGTGCTCCTTATTATATCGCAGAACTTTCTCACCTGGAACTGCTTCTAGTTTTCTGTTTGCATAAGCCAGAGATTCCTTACAAAAGAAGGAACAGGCATAAATTCAATATATGATTTTATATAATTTCAACTCCTAAAAACTGTTTTTTTCCATTAAAAAAATTTAGAACAATGTGTTTATTTCACATTAAATGCATAATTTTCATTAAGTATATTTTAAACACAGTAGATAAGCATAAGGAAAAATTTATTTCAATAAAACAATTCTCCCCTTTCACATCAGAAGAGAAATTTCATAACCTTGATAGCTAAAACTTGATGAGCAAGTTCTGTAGGAACAGCAGAAATGCAGAAAGAGTCAGGGAAGTGGAAGGAGCAGTTTCCAAGCTTCCTCTTGTTCACCATTCTGGGATAAGAGTTAGGCTGGCAGCTTATAGAAGGAAAAGGAGAAATCGGGCAAAAAATGATCTTGGGTTCTGTTTACTAGCCCTCAAGGTGAAGGAGAAACAAATCTTCTAAATTGAAGTGAGTCAATGCAATGAAGGAGTCAATGCACAACCATCATTAAAGATCTGAGTGTATAAAGCAATGTCATGAATACATCTACAAGAACATGCAATTAGTGGTACTAAGAACTCACTAAATGTCATATTATTTATCAATATTTTGTTTTGGGAGTTGTATGCAAGAACTACAAATTGATACTTTCACACAAACTCAGCCTTCTATCAGAAATAGAGTTTAAATTGCAGAAAGCACACCTGGAAATTATTATTTTTGCAATACCAGCAAAATTTAAACAGGTGGCAATGAGAGGGGGCATACAATCCAAAAATTTTCACCTTCAAATTCTCCATATATTTCTCCTGAAATAGTGTAATATAGATCTCTGTGCTGTAAACAGTTTCAGGCGAAGAGGCAGGCATCCTCTCTTACTCTTGCAACGTGAAGGATGTTCCCCATGCAAGCCACACTTGCCAGAGCTCACCGCCACCTTTCTGCTGCTCAGCTGCTGGGAAGCTGCTGCCATTTCTTCTGTCCCACTCAGGAGCTCTGAGAACCACACAGTGCAATACTCTAGCACATACGCCACAGTTACATGGAACACAGCGGCATTTTGCTTCATGCTGTGTTTTTCAGAATTGTTCTTAATAATCTTTTTGATATTTGACCACTGTGAAGCTTTAAATGCCTGCTTTCACAGAATTAGTTCTTGAAATCTCATTTTTCTCACCCCTGAACAGTAAAAGCACCAGATGAACAAAGTTATGGCTTTTCCCTGCAACATACTCATTCTCTAACATTTTCCTCAAGAAACCTGTGTTAAATAAAAGCAGGAAGTACTACTGCATGTAAAACATTTTACAGTCAAAGTTTCAAAACACTTTGTTTCAATTACTATAAAACTGAAGCAGATACAGGTAATGGGAGTTTATTAGATATTCATAAAGATTAAAAATCCTAGAGGTGAAGCAGGAAACACAAGCATTAGCTACACTACACATGGGAAGAGGCAAGTCCTTAGAACAGGCAAAGCTGTAGCGACTATTAGATAAATGTGAACAACCAGTATCTGAAGAAAATTTACATTATCTGCTGCACTCCCTTCTCTTCAGAGTTCTACAAAAGCCTCCTAATGAAGCATTCGATGCCTTACAATCTCATTAGGCTGCAAGGCAGGCTGATGTGCTTGTTCCCATGCTTCCAGCCATGCCTTGAGGCAGACATCCCTGTCAAAGTTACCTGTTGAGGAGAAGCAGAGGCACAGAGGGCAGGCCAGAGTTAAGTAGTGAAACATTAGAGTCTCTTCAGAAACTTCCGTCCCCTTTTTATTTTCCTTTTTCTCAGATTGGTAAATGGACTCATCATACTCAGGTCTTATCCTTCATATTCTTCATGCAACCATTCTCCTATCTCTTACAGAACTACATTCAATTTGCCCCTCCACCCCCACCAATATATTGAGTAACACGAAAGAATTTTTTAAATATTTAATTACATTGGCACCAGGAAAAAAGAAATGCTTGAGAGAGAAACAAAGCTCTGATGAGAAACATGTCCATGTAAAAGAGAACATTAGTCATGGAAAAGCAGTCTGAATCCAGCTGGCCTGACTGCACAGAAGAGGAATATGGATGCTTCTCTGTAACAGCTAAGCTCTGGTACTGCAGCTTAATTAAAGCCAGTTGTTAAAGATTTCAGATTCAGAGCACAGTTCCTATATCATGCCAATGTACTTAGAAGGTGGAGGAAGCAGCTCTGTCATTAAGCCATGGTGTTTAAGTGTCTACACTTTGAAAGTGATACCCAATGAAGTTGTTGCAAGAAAAGAACATGCATCTTTATGACATGTAACCCTAAGCTAATTTCATTTTAATTACCTCTAAAATTCAAAATGAAAATCCAAGTAGAGGACTTAAGACATCAACATTTTTCTGCACCATTCCCCTCACTTACAGATTATATTCTATTTAGCACCAACAAATGAAACTGCAAATCAGAAAAAATAACTCAAAAAATGATGCCACTGAAATCACTCTTCTCTGAAGCAACTGATATCCACATTACAGTTTACTATTTGATAACAATTCTTGACATATTGAAAACAGTTTTCAGCATTATGTGTGTTTCATACACTAATTGCCTTTTACTGTGTTAGTGCCTTGAATGCCTCCCACTTCTAACTGATTTTACAGAGTCATCCACATTAGTTTGCTTCCTCATTCAGTTGCTGCAATTCACTGAAGAAAACTACTAAACTTGACCTTAAACTCTTGGAACTAGTACCAGTAAGGGACAGCCACCCAGAACCAATGTCTCCTTTGCTTTGCATATCACAAAGCAGATCTCTTTGGAAAAGCATCACTTGGTTAATTCATTTCTTCAACCCCTTTTTATGGATAGGGCTGCTAACCCTATCCCACTACATTTTCTTCTCTTCATTTCTTTCTCAAATACAGTAATTCACATTTAAACATTCTGAAAATGAGCTGGACAGAGAGGGACAAAGCTGTCTTAAGAAAAAGATGAGCGGCATGGACAGATAAATTACACGCTAAAAAAGTATATTATATCTTTTTATGTAAAGATCTATAAACCTCAAAAACATGAATTTTTCAGCTACTGCCTCACATTACTTTTTGTTTGAACATAAGAGGTTGAGAATTCAAAGCTTTACCCAAATTCAGAACTTAACAGTACCTGAAGTTATTGTTCTACCCATATATTGAACAGCAATTATTTAGGTACCAACACAAATTTGGTATTTAGGTACCACAAATTGGTATTTAGGTACCACATTGCAGCCAAGACTGCAGGACTAAAGGCTGCACCTAGTAAACAGCTCGTGCACTAAGCAGCGAAGCTCACAAAAGCTGCCACAACTCTTCTCACCATCACCGGCCAGCCCCCAGGGACAGCAGTGCAATGACCCAGGAGCACAAGTGAGCTCGGACACGGAGACCGCAGCCGCCACGCGCCGCGTCCTCAGGACCTTAGGAAGCCGAGGCCAGCAGAGCTGATGCTCAACACGCATGGAGAACCAGGAGCAATTTGGAGGCAAATATTGAAGGGTGATTTCTGGAATTAACTCTTTGCAGTTGTTTAGCGTTATTCAAAAAGGTAACGTATGACCCTTCTGCAGGCATACACAAAAATGCAAGTTTCTCTTCACATAGTTCAGAGCTTTCATCTGGAAAAGGAAGTGACATAGTCCCCTGGACAAACGTTCCCAAAGCAAACAGAACAAGTGCTCGTTATCACAGCAAGGGCATCAACACCGAGGATATCTCCTACCAGGAGGAACTCAAGAGCCAGCAGCTCCTTGCAAGTTCACACCCACGAACCGCTAGAGGGAGTCCCGGTTCACACATCAACTCTCAGGTGGCAAATGATCAACATCTAAATTCGATTCCTTCTTTGAAACTCGTATAGAAAGAGTAATAAAGTTTCATTTCTCGTGAAATAGTAAGTCCATAAAGAATTCAACACAAAAAAAAGACATTAAAATATAATTCGTAATATAAAGTTGCCTTTAAAAAGAAAAAAATAGCTATTTAGCTGTTGAAAGATGTTCCACATAAGCAGGTAACTGAAGATGTTCTTACATGACCTCTAATAAAGCCATCCTGGTTATAAACTGAAAGCTTTAAAAACCAAAATTTTACAAACATTTTATGCAAATAGGTGTGAAAATATGGGCAATAAGTTTTATTTCATCCAGGATGTAGCAGACAACATTACTGGTAAATGGTATGATAAATGGATAAATTCAAAAAAGAATCTGCATCACAGACTCTGTTCTTTAACATACCTGATAAATCTGGCTTGGAGGTTTTGAGCAAGAGTTGTGACTTGCAGAAAAATCCCCATTAGAGAGCACTTGAAGCTTAGTATCTATTTCACTCAAGTGATGAAATTCCATTGGTTCAGGTGTGTACCCTTCTCCTGGTACTAGCCAGCCAAACGCATCTTCCTATTGAAAAAAAAAAATTATTTTTCATTCCCAAAAGAAGCAATGTTTGAAGGCAGTTACACATAAACTGGGTTTTTTACATAAATTGTACTTAAGAATAAAATGTACATTCTCATCACATAGGTGAACACTTCCATACTCATGTGCCAAGTACACCTTGAAGCAGGTAACCATTGAGCAGTTTTATTGCACACTTTTCACTTCTAAATATAACCGAGCAGCAATTTAAATAGACTTGTTAAAAGTCTATATAAACTAAAGTCTATATAAACTAAGTACATATAAGAATATATGTACTTAGCTTTATCTCTTAGAAACTGCATGAACTGCATGCTGGTGTTATGAAAAGGTCTTATGTTAACCTGAACAGACTCCTGCAATCATCGTACTGAATTCCATAAAAGTCCAAAGCCTTTGTCCTCACCGAGCAGCCACTCCAAGCTCCTGCAATCAGGCTGCTTAAAATAAGTGCCTCCCCTCTACTTGCTACTTTCCAAGCAGAAAGGCACAGCTCTCAGAAAACCCACTGAACTGTCCAGTAGCATC
>JAVCKT010019778.1:0-18176 GCA_032273925.1 Rhynchotus rufescens | reverse complement strand
ACCTAAAACTTGGTTACTAAGTATTATGTGAAAAATTGAGTGGGAGAATTATAGAGATTCTAATATCTCAGCATTATTTTTTTTTGCTTTTATTGATCACAGCAATCTAGCTGATGTGTCAGCAATCCAAAAGCATTCTAAGGAAGTTGATATATTAAAAATGATACAACCTTTTATCTAGATTTATATTAGATGCAATCAGGTGACAGCTTGCTGATGTACTTTGTGACTTTCAAAACTGGTTATGTCAAAATCAAAGGAAAATCACTGAATAATATTCATGGTTCAGTGCTAGTTCTGCTCAGTTATTCAGGTATTTACTTCAGTATTATCCCCAACAGCCATTCTGAAGGAAGGTCTGCAGACTAAAAACTGCCTTAAAATGAACTTTTATCCAAATAAAAAATGCAAAATTATTTTTATTTAATTATAATCTATGTTTAGGTAAAACAAAACTGTTGGATCATCCCAGCTAGCATATTTTGGTTTTATTCAATTTTTATTAAATTATATCCTGAAAAATACAGGGAAAGAAATGTAGGTAATAAAATTGAACAGTTATGTATTAGGATTTTTTTAGCCTTGACTGGTTTAAATCAAATGTATCTGAAACCTGGCATAGCATGTAATAATCTGTGTGCAATCTGTGATTAAACTCAAGTGATCTCGTGTCTTCTAAGTTATATATCATGAAAAGAGAGATTTTTATTTGTTACAAATGTTTATGGTTGCTAAACTTACAAGAAAAAAAGTGAAAGTGATGTTTAACATGCGGGTAGTTCTGCTTCAGCATAAATCTCAACCAAGTCTAAATTAATACCTTGTCTGCTGCTAAATGTTTCATTTTTATCTCATGGAGCACAGAGATAGCAAGGAGATGAATGGCCATGTAGATTTGAACTTCTTTTTTTGAGCAGGGTAAGTTATAGAAAAAAGAGTACTGTGAGCTGAGTCTGGCCTATGGGAAACACAGACTGATATTCATCTTATGACACAAAGTTCCTCTGAAGTAAGAAGGGAAAGATAAGCAGGTGCTCATCCAAAAAAGAGATTTGCCTGGTATTTCAAGTGGGCCATAATGTACTAAATGTTGTTGTAGGCCTAAGAAGGGGCCTATTCCCTCTAATTTCCAATATCCTTAAAAGATTTATTGGAATTTTTCTGTTCTGCATCATATTTTGATGTCACAGAATATGCTAAACATGAAATTAGCTCCCCTGTAGCAGTCTGAAAAAGAAGCATTTTGTCGGAGAGATTTATCCAGTCTGAAAGTGACAAAGAAATGCTGGCATATCCAAAGGACAGTCCATCCTATTCTAAAATGGCTGCTGCTAATCCATAATTTACATGACATGAATAATCATATGGTTAAATTGTTTATTTAACAATAGGTAAATTGGGCAATTAATTTTGTTTCTTTATTCCTCAGTATAGCTGATGGCACAAAATAGGCTCTTCTGGCAGGAAGCTCAGAGCCACTGAGATCAGCTCCTCTTTTGGGTGGCCTTCTGGGACTGCTCAACTTCCCTCTGGGGTTAGGTAAGCAGATGTCCTTAAGTGAAGTGAATGCCTCCAGAATGCCTCAAAATATCTTTCAGCACCTTGGTGAGGCGACTGAATAACTAGCCTGGAGAGTACTTTTTTTTTCTAACAACTAACATGTTTCTGGGCTGGATCATCTAGTTCTATTACACTGGTTTGACCCATGGAGAGCTGCATCGCAGGTTGCAGCAGGAGCAGAGTCCTTCCTTCAAGTTCAGGTACTTTGCTGAGGTAAATCTTCCAGTTACACAGAGCAAAATGGCGGCTGAGCCATTGCACATTTGACTGGGCTTCAGGGCCCTGGCCCAGCCATGTGCACAACCCATTGGGAGATACAGTGTTTCCTGGCAGAAGGGGAGTGTCTGCTTGGTGCAGACTGTACAGGAGGATTTTCCTAGAGAAGGGAACAGATGGCAACCAAAGGGGAATCCCAAAAGAATTGAAGTTAATTCTGCAAGGCTTTGGTTCCTCTACAATCCAGCAGCATCTCTCCCTACTGTCCTAGAGATAAAGAGGATACAGAGGCAATTGATGCAGCTGTGAATGGCACACAGAGGAAACATGGAAAAAAGTCACAAACCCTCCCCTTGTTCTCCCCCACCAAAGGGAGATGTTAGACTCTCTCTTCAAAAGACTACTGTGAGTGAAAGAAGATGGAAGGAAAAGAAACAATGGAGTAGTGAACTCAGAGTCAAAAGAATCATAGAAAAAACATTGAAAATAGAGTAGTTAGTTATGGTTGGAAAAGATCTTTGAGATCATCAAGTCCAACTGTAATGCTCTCAACACTATATCTGTTAAACCACATCCCTATGTGCCTCATCTACGTGTTTCTTGAACACTGCCAGAGATGGTGACTGCACCACTTCCCTTGGCAGTCCATTCCAATGCTGATATGAAGATATGAAGATATGAAGAATCTTGAATGAAAATAAAGTATTGGCTGAGGACTTAGTAGTGGGACCTGCATGTCTGAAATGCCAGGACCCATCAGGGATCATCTTTAACTTTGACATTTTTGGTAGAAAGCAAAATAATCCTTAACGAATCTGAGGCGAGTGGAGTGGGTAATTGGAAAGCTCCAGGGCCAGTTTACTTCTTTACTCTGTTGAGGCAGGTTTTGATAGGTACATCTGCTTTGTGACTTCAAAGAGTGCCTTTCTTGCTCTGACATCCATAGGCTTTCTCTGCTGGGCAGTAGACCTCTGCATTTTTCTACAGGAAGACTTAAGCAGCAAAGCTGAGCTCCAGGTAAATTCTGGCTTTCTGGTAGTATCACATCTGAAAATGCCCATTTCTTCTCTGCATTAGTTTCGAATTTTCTTCCTTTTGGACCTCAGGAACATATTTTAGACTTCTGAACACATTTCATTTTCTTTTTCAGGTTAGCCGTCTTTCCCTATGGCTCTATAATTTTGGAGCGTGTCAAACACATAACCAGAATCTTACATTGTTTCCCTTGCAGTTAACTGCTTAGGTCTTTGTTGGGGTAGACTGTTTGCAAGACAGAATGTCACTAGTATAGCAGATATGGGAATGCTTTGCTTTTTATTTTTTTTTCTGCGAAGATATTATAGAACACCATTTCCAGCAATATTTCAGGGAGGAAAGCAAAGAAATGTAATATTCCTGCCCAAACTTTCCTCCTGATATCTGGCTTATCTGTTGTGCTAGTTTTTGTAAGAGCAGGAATGGACAGCAGGTTAACCATCTCCATCTCACCAGTGCAGCAAGGTGGGGTTTAATTCAGTTTTATGAGTCCTCCCTGCCCCATCTGTTTTTTCTATTATCCCCTACAGCCCATAGCATCTATCTATGTTCCCTTGCATTTCTTCCCCATTACTATTTCCAGATTGAATGTCTGTTGCATGGTGCTGACCACAATATCATAGTGAGTTTTTTGTAGCTTCTGTTTTTCCTGCTTTCTTCTTGTTTTGCTGACATATTGCATCTTCAGAACTAAAGAAGATTTATCAGGAAGGTGCTACACTTCTTCCAAGCCAAGCCTTCTTTGAGAGCAGAACCAGTGCTGAGTTGCATTTAAGACTGCTGATCCTTGCCTAGTTTTCAGTATCTAATAGGAGGATTTTTATATTAAAAAAGTGATGCTTGTGTATACTGCAGTCTCCGCTCAGATTTTCCTGCTCAGCCTCAGCAGTCATGCTCAAGAAATTACAGCAAATTGTGCAACTCCATATGATTCCTGACTTTTTCCAAGGTATCGGGACATTTGAGCAGCTATAGAAACTGACCACAGTCTTATCCATTGCAGAGTATAAAAGCATAGAAAATAAATTGTATTGTAGGTATATAAAA
Organism: Rhynchotus rufescens; assembly: GCA_032273925.1. Classification (NCBI taxonomy): domain Eukaryota; kingdom Metazoa; phylum Chordata; class Aves; order Tinamiformes; family Tinamidae; genus Rhynchotus; species Rhynchotus rufescens. The sequence continues at coordinate 14,318 of JAVCKT010019778.1, read as the reverse complement.
CACTCACTGGCCCCTAAAAGAAATGGAATAAAGCCTCTGCTAATCTCTGTAAGGAGGTTTTGGGGTCAGTCTCAGGTCTGGAGGAGCGGAGTGATTTCCATAAAGAAAGGGGGAGAAGTGTAGCTCTTTTATTTTAAAATATACCCTATTTTGACTAGAAACAGGCAGGTGGAGGGTCGTGAGAAAATTATGTACAAGAGACAGTCCTCTGGAGTTGGCCTTGAAAACATGGCCAAACTGCTAGAGACGCATCTGTGCAGGATGATGTTTTCCAGATGACTGAGGCTGTAGAGATAGATGAGAAGGACTGGAATGATCCTAAAAATATCCCGAGAAGGCTGAAATATCTTAGTTGTTGCTTTCTCTTCTAAGGTCTGAGAAGAAGTCCTAGTGACGACTCTGAGAAAAAAATAGAAATAAATGAAGTTTAGGGGAAAATGAAAATTCACAGACTAATGTTTGAAGTCCAGAAACAAACACATATATACAGAAAGTGAGGACTGTGAATTATTCCTGGAGAGAAAGGTCTTAAATTTGGGTTACATTACTTAATATTTCCTAAGCAGTGTCTGACTCTGCCTTATTCACTGTACTAAATCTCTGCAGTGTTTTGTAACACATGCTGCTTTTTCCAGCTTTCTCTCAGAATAATGAAGGCCCTTTGATCCTACTGACCACTGGAGTTGTGAAGGTTACTTTGCATCTGATACTGCAGAGGGCTGCTCTCCCTGGTGTAACCCACTGGGAGATTTTGGAACAACAGGAAATCACAGAGATGCCAGGCTATCAGACAAGGCCACCTTCTACCTCCACACACTTTATCTTGTTCTACTGCCTTCTTTCATGGCTTGTATGCAGACAACACAGCAGAAAGTCCCGACTATGGTGAAAAGGGCTCTTGTGTTGGTGCTGCTTACTTGGCTGAGGTGGGAGTGAGATGGAAGGCACAAGCAGATTCCTGTCTGCTTGTAGGGGGGAGTGTGATGGGACCTGAGGGCATGTATAGATGTGATTATGTCTGAAGAGAGCATTGACAATGTATTCTAGCATCCCACTGACTTAAATTTTATAAAAGTGTAGCTCTCCTAATTTCAAGAGATATTCCTGACTCATGTTATCTTAAAGGAGATGAGTGCTTGAGGTAGGCAGCTCAGATCTGAAATATCAGCAGCATTTTCATGACATCCCAGGTGGTCAGGAAAGAGGCTTTATATTGGTGGAGTTGCACTGAAAGCAGAGCGGCGTTTCTTGGAGACTGGAACTGGCTCAGTACCTAACACAGCATGATCTCTTCCTTCATCCAGCCCCAGTGGCTTCAAAAGCACAGCTGCAAACTGAACTTAAATAATTTGATCACACAAGGAGGCTGGTAACTTACACATGTTACAGTATGTGTGTGACATCATCACCCAATGGAATGGTTCAAGATAATGATCAGACTTCAATAGAATGGGATTTCACTTCTCCCCGTAATGAGAATGTGGATAGGAAGCTCCTCAGTGCTGCAAAATAGCATTTGAAATAAACCCTACTGGCAAGCAGCACTGGGGGTCACCTTTCAGGTCAAAGGCTTAGACTTTATTCTGGGTTCTTCAAAATTTCTCTGGTATGAGAACTAAGGAAAAGTGATTCTGGGAGTTACTGAGATCGGGATTCCCTAATCTAATCAGGGCTATTACCAGGTTATCTCTATCTTTCTTTCTTTCCATTTTTTTTTTTTTCAAGATGGAAAGTTCTTACATTTAGGCTGGGAACAAGACTGTTTAAGCTGTTGTTCATTTTGTGCTGAGACTACTGCATCTGCAGCTGGGAGCACTGAGTTGCTGATGGAAGACAAGCAGATGGACTTCTAACCTTTACAAAGGCTATATTACAGCAAAACAAATGAGGATTAAATTAGTAAGACTGTTCCTTCAGTCATTTTGTGTGAAAATGAAGAATGTTCATTTTCTGTCCTCATTTTTTCTGTCCTCATTTTTCTACTTTTATTTTTGTGTGGAAAAAAAAGAGGAGTTCCTCTGCCTCAATGGTGTCAGAATGTGAAAGGAAAAACTGACCATTTTCTTTCAGCTACAAACATTCATAGTGGGACCTTGAGCAAGCACTAGACTAGAATGTGGGCCTGAAATTAATTAAAGAAAGACTCAAAAAGGTAAAAGCATTCATGGAAAATGAAACATATTTTGTGTATGTGTATGTGTTATAACTGTGATTCGGGTGAACAAGGTCAGGTTCTGCTCCATAAATCACGATTTTTCCATAGGGCATGATCCTTGACTTTCTCATTAGATTTGATGTCAGGGATTATTAGGTGACACTTCTTGATCCAAGATCCAAGTCTTCAGGGTGATAAAATCTGTCTTACTAGCTCATGCTTTTCACTGGGAATTTTGCTTGGGATGAAAAAGGGTTACTACTGTCATTATTCAATGTCAACAGTAATTAAAAAAAAAATCACAAAGAAGTTAACTTGGAAACATAGCAAAAAATCAAGAGGAGAATCTTCTTTAGCATCCTACCTCTAAATATTTCTGTGAGGCAGAATATATGCTTTCTGCTGCTTTTGCAGCCAAGGAAAGTGTCTGCTTTTCTGGTCTCATGCTGCAGAGATCAAACCAGATGAGGCTCTTTTGACTGTGTTTGAATAAAGAATGATGCACACAAATAGCAGAGAATAAGGCTCACGTAGGTCATAACTTTTAGGCAGAGTCAAGATAAAAAAGATTTGAATAGGTGTTACTGACAGCAGAGAGACTTGGCTCAAAGAATTAATTTCATGTTTAGTAGAAAGTCTCCAGCCTGGTTTTTGAAGGTTGTCTCTAGGTTCAGCTGTGCTACTGATGTGCCTCTGGATAAACTAAGCCAAAGCTCATTAAAATATAGCTCCTGGTGATACTCATAAAGGCTGCTTTATCCAGAGCAAATGATAACAATAAAATAAAAGATCATGTCCATTTCTTTATCTCACTGGCAGCTCTGTAACAAATCCTACATTGCATGCCAGAAATAATATGAGAATGAGTCACTGAAGCTGATCAGTTTTGACCATTTGATAAGTTAAGTTTCAGTCAACAATGCACTTTTTAAACAAGGTTGAATAGAGATTCAGCCATTAAGGTTATAATAAGGATCAAATAATGATGTTACTAGATGCTGGGAGTAATCTAGTCTCAGAGTGAGAATTCTGAAAAGTATGGAGGGTCTTCATAGAAAAAGATACTGAACATACTGTGGCTGAAACAATGCTATGATTCTTAGAAGAACAAGCCCCCCAAACTACTGACAAAGGAGATGGTATGAAATCTACCTTGCATTTAGCAAGGCTTTCACATGGTATCTGACAGTTTCCTTGTATCCAAGCTGGGCACTGTAATCTGGGTGAGGGGACAACTAGATGGATGAGAATAACTGTGTAGATCATCAGGCTGTGGATCATCAGGGGATAGAGATTAATGGGTTGCCCTCAACCTGAAGGCCGGTAACAACTGGACTTCCTTAGGCTTCTGTACTGGGATTTAGCCTATTTAATATATTTATCAGTGATCTGGAAGAGAAGACAGACTACAATTTGCCAGCTTTAGAGCAAATTGGGGAACGTACCCAATGTCTGAAGATGGGGCCAGAAGTACTTAGGTTGGAGATATAGGTTGACAAGCTTGTCAAGGACAAATACAAAGTTCTTCAACTGGAAAGGAAGAATTGCCTTCAGCAGCACTGACTGTCGATTGCCTGCCTGAGCAGTAGGTCTTCTGTAAAGAATATGAGGATCTTGTTAGATGTCAAACTGAACATGGAGTGCAGTTTTCCTGGACAGCCAAGGAGCCATCTGCTTTTGAATAGGAAGTGTGGCCAGGAGATCCAGGGAAGGGAATATTACTCCCTTCAACATTTGTTAGACTGCATCTAGCTATTGCATCTGATTTTGGACCTCCCAGTAGAGAGGACATGGATAAACTAGAGGGAGTTCAGTAAAGAGATATCAAGATGATTTAGCCTGGTGCATTTTCCTGTGAGAAGAGGCTGGTGAAGTTGGACTTGTCTAGACTGGAGTAGAGAGCTTCGAGGCACCTAATGGTGCCTATGGCGGGAACATGGAGGAGATACTAGCTAAATGCATCTAGGTATCTCACAGAAGGGCTTGACAGGAGCAAAAGAGACCAAAACAGGGGAGAATCTGATTTGACTGAAAGAAAAGTAATTCTTCACTGCGAGGACAATGCAGAGAGACAGTAGATTGTCTGTCCTGCTTTTAGCAGGAGATTACCTTAGAGCCCTCTTGAGATTGCCATGAGTCCTATGGCACTGTGATGCTGGCTGTGAGTTTTGTTCTGGTCTAATTGCTTTTAGAATTAATGTAGTCCAAGTGTTACCATTCAAATAATATATTTGTAGCTGGAAGAGGGTTCAAGGAAGATCCATATGAGGGGTTAAAAGAAATACTCCCAAATCAAAGTCTCCTTATGAAACATGATTGATGGGTTATTAGCAAGCAATTACATACACAAGAGGAAACTTAATCATAGTAAGCTTTTCATACTATAAGAAGATTAAAAGCTGGTGTATATTTGTGCCTACTTTAACTATATGTGAATGAATATATCAATTGATATCCTTAAAATTGACAAGGAAAATTGTGTGTCTCATTACATAGATCTTGTGTGGGAAGCTAAGTGCTAAGAATGATGACAAAAATACTGATTAAAGAGAAAGACCAACAGAAATCAGCAAATAATACCTGTAGTCTAATTGATCTAGTCAGATTTGCAGTTTTCCAAGCATTGCTGAGAAAGATTGCAGGCCCAGATACAATGTATCACGCTAATGAGTAGATGCAGAAAGTATTGAAACAGTCTGTGGTTAATTATCAGTCACAATGCATCAAGGCTTGATCAATGCAGCAATCTACTTAAGCGCATTGCTGTTCCTCATCAGCAGGAGTCTTGAGTAAAGACTGCTTGTTTTGCAAGGATTTGCTCCAATTCAGCTATGACTGTGTGATTTGAGGCAGGGAAGTCCTGTGGCTTGTGCTATACACAAATTCAGTCACTATAATTCTTTTGACCATGCCAGCTACAGAAGGAGGGGATGCTATAGCACATATGTCTGTAAGGACATACTGACTGTAAGGAGATTATAAGCATGGTGTTTCAGGAAGAACAGCAACAAAAAACTCCTGGATGCCACTCTGCTCCATGTGCCCTAGGTGTCCCTGCTTGAGGTTGGGCTAGATATTCTCTAGAGGTCCCTTCCAACCTTAACCATTCTGTGATTCTGTGAAACCAGCTGAGTGGAAATATGTCAGAATGCATGCAGCAGCATGGGCGTTACATTATACTGACCTTAATTCAACGACCATCCAGTCCTCACTGTGGGAGGACATTATTTAGCTATTATTTGAGAGGCACCTTAATTTCTTAGTCACCATTAAATAATTATAAACCCAACCAGTACTTAAAAATAGAGGTGTTTCTAAATATAGTCTTAGATTCAGTGTTGATGGTAGAATAGAATATAAATAACTTTTTTTTTTTTTTTTTTTTTTTTCCCCACACAGTTAAACCACTCTTTACAGCTACAGACCATCAGAATCTAACAAAGCTCTGTAAGGGCACTTGGTGTTGCATTCACGTTACATCATTGGAATGATTTATTCTTCATCCCAAAGCCTCTTCTGCACACACAGTCAGAGTAGTTTCCATGGTTATACGTATACCAGGAAAGTAAACAGTGTCAGGACATGGACATGTGTGGTGGGATGTGAGGAGCTGTAGTGCTCCTCTCAGTGCAGTCCTGGCATAGTGTTTTCCAAGGAAACGCTCAGACAATGTTTGGGAGGTGGCACAAATCATTGACAGTTCCCAGGAAACAGTTCATATGTGGCCACTCTGTTTTTGAAGATAAGGGAGTCAAGTCAGAAGGATGAGCGCTGAGCTGTGCCAGTTGGCCTCAAGTTTGCCAAATGGTCCTTGGCCTGTTTCGCTCACTAGAATAAACACAGCCCTGGCTGCTGTGCTTACAAATCTGTCCATAGCAAATCAGGTCTTTGGCGATAGTCTCTGCTGAGCAGCCTCCTCCAGGTTTTGGTACACAAAGTTGCAGCCTTGTGAAGGGCAGACACGGGAGAGTCTATGCTCTTCGTGCAACACTGTGTGGGTGCAATGGGAGTGGATATTCAGCTTGTGTGAATGTAAAAGTGTTCCATTTAACACATACAGAATGAAAATGGGACCAGATAATTACAGAAAGATATCTTTGGAAGGATTAAAAAAGAAGAAAAAAAGGATTTTTCTTTGGAAAATCAGTGTCTCTTTACCCTCCCTCTTTAACTGGTGTTTGTACCTGCCACTGCAGCCTTCCTGTGGAGACCACACATACCCTTACCCAGGCCATTAGCTGTCTCTTTTCATTTGTGTTGCCATGCCATAAAAAACGGAAAACACTGTGGGATCAGAAAGGTATCTGTAATTTGTTATCATGCAATTTAAAGCAGAAGCTGATAACAAGGAAAATGACTAATACTTGGATAGGTTGCTGCATATACAAACAGCGCAATAATAGTCTCTCGATCTGAAAAAAAAGATAATAAAAATGTTTTACAGTGCTTCTTAATTGTACCAAAAATTGAAAATCAAGACTTTATTGCAGAAAAAGGAAGCATTAATCTGTCTGAGGGCCATTTTGTGGAAAATGCTTCCTGAGGAGGGCTGGTGATAATTACTTATCTTTAATAGGTTTCTGGGTTGTGGAAACAAAATGTGGTGGTGAAGGTGGTGTAGTGGTTATTTATGAGCTTCTAAGCCACCATGCTCCATTACATCCCACATTTAATGTAACTTGCAGATCTGCATCTTCAGCATGTTTGTTTGGGCCCCTTTTAATGTCCAACTGTTCCAGCTAACGGAGGGAAATGTATTAGCTGAGTCATCCCAACACGTCATGTGAATTTGCTGCCTTACGCTGCAGAGTGTTATGCTGGCAGTTCAGAGTACAGAAGGGACTGGAAAAACATGAAGATGGCCATAATTCATGGGAATTGGGCAGACAACAAGGGAAGATAAATATCAGGAGATACTATAGAGCAGCAGATCAAGAGCCCCCATGGCCAGCGTGGCAGCAAAAGCTTTCAAGCTGGAGCTTGTCTTAAAAAAAGATCTAGTGAAGGGAGTAAAAGGAGAATTCATATCAAGTGGAGCTGTGGAGGTGATTGAACTCTCCTCCCGTGTGAAATTAATGGCAAAATACTCATTGACCTTTAAATAGCAAGAACTAATTTATTATTATTAGTTTTTTAAATTTTATTTATTTATTTATTGCTGAAAGTTTAAGTTAATGCTTATTTTAAGCAAATTACTGAACATAGTAATTTAAAAAACCTAAATTGATAGAAATCATACTATGGCATCATGTGTTAAAAGGACAATACATGTGTTTCCTGCTAACTGTTGCCTAACTTAGAACTGACAAATAATTACTCTTTTTCCCCAGAGTTCTAACATGATCTTCATGATCTTGCAAAAACTTTTGAAATTTTTTTTGCTTATTGGATACTTCATTTAACAATTTAACATAAATACCTTTTCATCTTTCTTCTTCTCCTTCTTCATTGTCTTTTTGCTTGAAATACTAGTATATACTATATACTATATACTACGGATATAGTAGTATAACATAACTAACAAACTAAGCTTGGTTGACAGTTCCTAGAAAGGAATGAATGGTGTTAAGCATCTCTTTTTAGTTATTGGCACTTAACTCTCTGTTTCAATGAAATAAAGTTCCGTCCATCAATGCCAAATAAACTGCATAGATAATTTCTCTAATTTGAGAAAAGTCTAGTCTGCTGAAAATGAAAAAGTTCTCTAACAGTACCAGTTCCGGTTCAAGAGAGCCACTGAATATTAATCTATTTTCTTTCTTTTCTTTTCTTTTTTTTTTTTTTTTTTTTTTTTTTTAAAAAAAAACCCCACCCTTAGAAATCATTGCATTCTCATTTTGGGACATTACCTGAGTTTGAGGAAAATTTATAAAAAGAGATTGAGATTGAAAAATAGGACAGACCACTGTCACTACTGAGCAGCCTCTTGTGTGGATTTTGGAGGCTGGCCTTTTTGCATTCTTCCCATACTTTCTGAATGTATCTTTTTAGAATTTACTATACATTATGTGCTGTTATATTTATATATACATATTAGATTATTGTATTGTATTACAGAACTCATTAATTAAAAACATTACTAATAGTTATACTGTACTGTTATTGTACATAATGAGTTCTGTCTTCATATTGCCGACTTCAGTGTGTTTATAGCTTTTTGCCAGAAAGAAACCAATTACCTTACCCTGGATGGCATGATCAGTTGACATGCCAGTTCAGCCTTGTGAATGTACACGACATACAGATGAAGAGATAAGAAATGGATGCACAGATTTAGGAACAAATAGTAAAAACAATACACCTTGGTAGTGTCTGCAATATAAGGGTTTTAAGAAACTGTAGTGAAAATGGCTTTTAAACAAGCCATTTTCATGGCACTATGTGCTAGTGCCATGTGCACATAGCACTACTATGATGTTTATGGAATCTGGGAGCTGCATGGAAAAATTATTGCTATTTATTTAGGTGATTACTGTGATTTAATCACTGTAAATCTAGGACAAACATGCTGACAGAACCACCCCACATAGTCTGTTCAGAGCTCAGCTCTGCCTGCCCTCAGAAATGTGCTGTGATGACAAAGAAAGCTCCTATATCTGAATTACTTGGGACCTTTTTGGTTCTGGCTCTTAGTTATTGTATCTATCATTGTTAGAAGAAGTCCTTAATGACACATTAAGCATAATTTATCACTCAGTCTCCAGCAGTAAAAATCCCTAATCAGAAAGCCCAGGCAAGAGGCTAGCACCTTTCAGACTAATCTGTATGAAAGAGTTTAACATGAGAACATATATTAATTTCACACAATACAATTACTCGAGAGTTTTGGCTTATTAAGATGGTGATGGTGATTGTAGTAGCTAAAGGACAAGACTAAAGAGTTGTTCTGTGTAGTGAGAACTGTTCTCTGCTGAGTATTGCATGTGTGAGCTGTACACTAGCTCATACTGTCTGAACATGTAGAAACCTTCATTTCCCTGTGATTAACCCTCTAGCAAAAGTGCCTTCATCTCTTTTATACTTCACTGTTTAGAAGTAACCAATCCCTTATAACAAGGTCTTAACTTAATCTCAAGGTAAGTATGGAATCTCCTTTTGTTACGAACTAGGAAGAAAAAACATGATGCTCTCCTGTCTCCCTCATGACTGGAGATCTTCTGTGAGATGGAGGAGATCTTAAACTGAGAGTAGGTAATACTTATCCAGGCACACAGAGCCATGATGGGGACCACAAAAAACATGATTCTCAGAATGGGGATAAGGAGCCGAAGGCAATAGGACTCCTGGAGTCAATATACAACAGTTTGGATTGAGCAACCTATAGCAGGTATCTGAAACTCCTTACAGAGCTAATTCAGAGTAGACCTGATGGTACTAAGCATGTGATTGTTGGATATCTTCTAATACAATGCTCTTGGAATGCACTGTGTAGGCAATTGCCAAGTCCTTGTCAACATATTCATGTAGGGAGGTCTTGTGATGAAAGATGAAAGAGGCAGGAGACATCTTTCAGAGAACAAAGATACTTCCCCAAGCTACATGCTGTGAAGCTAAAGTAGAAATAATGTTTTGTTTCATGTACTTATCTGAGCACCTAAGCTAGCTGTCTGCACTAGTCTTTGTGACTATTTTATTTCTCTCCACATTTATTTAGCTCTATCCATCCCAGACATGTGGTGAAGATTACCAGATCAGCTTTTGCTCGCTCCTACCTGAGTTAGCAGCTCTGTACATCACTCCACAGAGTTAATAATAAGCCCAACTGTGAGGCACAGAGAATATAATAGATTATGATCCTACTGTATGATCAAATATATTTAGAATCTCTTATACACATGAGATGTTGCTTTACCTCTTACCTGCTATAACATGATTACCGCATTATGTCTCTTTAATAACATCGTGACAGGGAGATCAATGGTGCAAGTACGATGTAAACTTTATCACCAAAACTCCGTGGAGTTAGTATTTACTATTCCCTAAATAGATAGTCTCCACATGGATTTTTAATATTTTCTGGTTCCTATGTCATTTAATTTTTAATCTAAAAATCATTAGAGTAATAAAAGTTACAATCCTTTCCCTTTCTGTGTAATCCAGTGCAAGAATATCTTTTCCATCCAGCTGACAGCTCGGAGAACATTGCTCACTGCTAGAGCTGTGGTGCTCTGTTTTCTTTGAAATCCTGTAGAATCTATTCCACTTTGCTAACTTTTTCTGAAAACTGGCAGTGTGTTCATGCCTGTACATAGAGTGGAAAGACAGAATTGGTCTTGCGCTTGAGGAGCAGCAGATGGTCGGTAGTTTTCAGGAGCCGTGGAGCATCCCCTATGCCATCAGGTGTTGGCTACTGCTTCTGCTCTGCTGCAAAATATACTTGCTAGGGTCTGCGTTGGTTCTTGTTCAGTTATTTACTAGCTTGTACTCATGTTTCTCTGTCTTTCTCTCCTGTTCTAATGAAACTGAAAGCTCTTTGCACTTGGCTTCTCTGTGTTGCTGTGTACCATCCATCATAGGATGACCCTGATCACTGAGACTTAGTTCCCTTTTACAATGACTGTTACATTACTACTAAAAATCCATGGTACTGCTAGAACATGTCTCCTGTGTGTTTTAGTACCGCTGACACCTACCTGATACATAGCTGTACGAAGCCATAGTAATATAATACTTACATGTCCTTATTAGTGCCAGTTGAATGATAACATTATCCTTGATTATTAACTGTTTTTATTAATTACTGTGGTGAAATTAATTTTCTTTTATTCAGAGGTCAGAATTGGTTATCAGAATTATCTATGAATGTGTGAACTTGAACGACCTTCTTTACTTGACTGAGATTTTAATTCTGAAATAAAACTGCTACTGGGGTGTAAAGTACAGGCTCAGGTCTGGATTTGATGGGCTACACCTATAAAGCAAGAAAGGAAAAAAGTTTACCATTTGTATTAGATGGAAAAATAATTCATACAGAATTATATTGAGTCTATTGCCATCCTGTGCATCAAAGAAATTCACGACTGCTAAAGCACTCTTTGTCAGAGCCCATCCTTTGTCTCTGTAGAAGTTATTCCTGTATGCCATTTCATACAGTGTGCTGTCAGACTGAAAGGAAAAAAGACAAATAATTCTGAATAGCTTTAAGAGGGAAGGATTTGGCATAGGATCTTTTTTATCTTGTTTCTTTTTCTGACTAGTTTTAAAAATAAGCTTTTTTTTGATAAGTAACTTTGGTGAGCTGAAAGCAAATAGAATCAATTTCAAATGAATCATGAATCCACATGTTTCTGAGCTTCCCTTTTTGATAAACAAAAGTGGTGTCACTAAAAATTAGCTTTTTTTTTTTAATCAGTCAGATGTTATTATTCATTTCTAATGTTTGGCAAAAGTTCTACTGTCTGGCAACCTCTCTTTTTTTTTTTACTAATATTGTTTTAAATGACAAATATTTCTCCTCCAAACCTTGCAGGTTTTGATGTGCCTATGTTGGCTTTACTTCCACTCTTCTTCCAGCAAAACTTCTGTTCAGGAAGGTGGAGTGGTAAACAGCCCTGCAGATGCAATATTTCCCATTCCATCTCTCTGAAGGAAAGCAGAGTGGAGATGTCTTATTCCAGAGTTTCTAAGGATACTCCAGGTCCAGGTGATCTTTGTAGGGTGGAGAACAGAGATGCAGAGCTCTTTGTACTCTGAGTGTCACAGCATGCCAGCTTCATACATGGGGCTCTGGTGAGCCAAAGGTTAGTGATGAACTCGCATGGTGAGAAGTCCACTTTAGCACCAGCAATGTCTCAATGGTGTATTTGATGAAATGTGAAATAATTTTTAAGTGCAAGGTGGAAGCAAAATCTTGTAGAATGTGGAGAAAGGGGGAAGGAGATCTATGCCTTTATCCACAGGGGAACTGAAGGTTGGGGCCAAATGAACATCTCTCACTTGCTCAAGTGATAATGATACAGGAATAATATTCATTCAGATTTGAGGAATGAAGTAGCGAAATTTTGCCTTCTAATGAGGATAAGAATGGTCAAAAACAGTCAAAAAGCATGTATTTTATGATGTCTAAGAGAAGGAAGGTGACAGGATCAAAAGGAATTTCTATTGTCAACTGGTTAAATATACTACAAGTCTATCCCCCTCCTTGAGGTGCTTGATTGATTGACGGTGCATTAAGACAGGACTGTTCAAGAGACAGTGTAAGGATGAAAGGTGACTGCAGCTTCGTAAGAGTCTGTGACTAAGGTGGCATCCTAGTGGCAAGATATGTGCTGATTTCTTTCTGAAGCTGAGGAAAAATCTGCTGACAGAGCACCTTGAAGGTGGGAAGGACCTTCAGCCTTGTGTGTGCACAGATAGGGAAAGGGGGAATGGAATGTTAGTAGAATGTCCATCCACTGACTATTCACAATCACAAGAAGGTGAATCAGAACATACATTATGTAGAGATACACTGTTAATATAGGAATTGTTGTTCATATACATTGATTTATTATTGTGCTTTCTAAATTTAATTTTCTGTTCCTTTTCCTATTCATGAAGATGCTTTTGTTTCATACTTAAATACAGACACAGGAAGTTGTGGTTGTAAAATCCCCATTTGGAGAAATATTTCATCTGATATTCTCTGATTTCTGTGCGGATATTCAAGCCATAACATTTTTGCTAACCTTCAAAGGATTTTCTCAATATTTGAAGCAAGCTGTCAGCACAACTTGCCTAACAGGTTGTGAATGTACCTGGAAATAAACCCATCCACATAATAAAAAACCATACATGCATCTTATACTGACACAGCTAGGCTGGATAAAGCTGAGAGAAAGAGATTGTTCCTGCCAGACAAATTTACTATTTAATTTTAGAAAAAGCAATATGAGAAGGGTGAATGGATGCAGCAATGTCAAAAGATGACCGGAGGTAGGTAGACATGATATGATGAGGTATTTAGGGTTTTGAGTTCAATCAGCTAAAAAGAAACAGTCAAATATTAGGTGACTGGGCTACAGCTGCCCAGACTGACACCAAGCTTTGGCGTAGATGACGAAGTACAGGTTAATGGAGCGTGTGGTGCTATATGCACTGCCACAGTTTCAAAATTGCCATTCTGAGATGCTTTATCTTGAAGATTAGAAAATCAATATTTACTTAAATATACAGTGCATTCCTAGCAAATAAAAATAGACCAGAGTGGTGTTTTTTTTTTTTTTTTTTTTTTCTTCCCAATAAGAACTGACTGGCAATTAGTCATCTGGATGGGATCAAGAGTGGGAGATCTACAGCTACAGTTTCTTTAGGTTAAGGCTTGTGGATCTCCATAACTAAGTGACAGGTAATAACCAAGAATCGTTTCTTTCTGGCTTGTGAATCCAATTAAAAAGAAAACAGCAGCATCATCAGCATTCTTCAGAGTCCAGTGCTAGGAAATCTTTGCCCTGTGGGAAGATACCTTGTTTAAGTGAAGCACTAATAAAATATTCTGTGGTAAACACATTTTCTTGCTCAGAGAATCTCAGAATAGATTAATTGGTGTTTGTATGGACTTTTAGGACAATACACTTTTAGTATGGAGTTCACAATGGTTATCATAATCTAATCATAAAAATTTAATTTAAAGTTCCAGCAGTGAACATTTCAATCCAATACAGCTGGAAAATAACTCTACTACTGTATTCTTAATTTGATTAAATAAATTTGTCAGCATTATATATGTGCTATCCAACTACTTTATGTAATATATTATTGCTACTTCTATAATATACCATAGTGATATTAAATATTCTTTGCACATTCATAGTCATACATAACATTCATAACACTCACTAAGGAATGATGTGTTAGGGCATTGCCGGTCAAAGTTAGTTTCCCATTTGGAGCCAAGAGAATGGTGGCATAATGGATTTTTTCAGAGTTCAATATGTTCCTGTGAAGTTCAAGGTAAAATACAGGAAAAAAATGCCTCTTGGGATGCTGGATCTAGCATGTAAGTGGTTTAGGGAATGTAGAATGTGCTGGATACTTATAAAGTCAGTTTTTCTCTAATTTCTACAAGTATTTTTGGACAGAGGAAGTTTTGAAGGACCTTGTAAAAAACTAAGCTGAGCCCAACAAGATAGGCAGTAATAGGATACATACAGCTAAACGCTATAAGCCACACAGCTGTAAAATG
>JAVCKT010019775.1:8926-22771 GCA_032273925.1 Rhynchotus rufescens | reverse complement strand
TTACATAATCCTCTTTACATACAATGGCTCTAGAAAATATCAGTAATAATCTGTTTCAACCTTTTGATTGTTTAACAATTTTATGCAGACCAAAATTTGATTTTCATGTTTTCTGTCTGCAAGGCCTTTCCATATTTTGCTTGATTCATTTGCTGCTCACCCCCAAACACTGAAACTCTGCGCAAGGTCCCGATTCAGTAAAAGTACTTAAAGCACATAGCTGTATTTAAGGCTGTGGTGCCTTATGAATGTGCTTACCTCTGTGCTTGAAGGTAGGCAAATGCTTACATTCTTTGCTGCATCTTAAGGAAATCCATTTTTATATGCAAGGCATTATAATCAGCCACAGAACTATGTGCTGAGGCAACCCCATGCTAATAACAGTCAGCCAGGCTCCATGCATATGAAAAGAGATGTGTGTAGAATCAGGTATTTACAGATTATTTACAATCCAATCTGTAGATTTTTTTTCAGCCCTTCATGGAGTTAAAATAAGACCCTCAGTAGTTACTTTTAATCCATCCTGGATAACCATAATTGCTAAGTGCTAGGCTTTGGGTATTCCAGCACCTGAGATGGATGCTTGAGGCGTCAAAGAAGTTTGACAGCAGAGGTGGGATTCAACTCATCTCAGTGTAGACATCTATAACACAACAAATCACTTCTGCCTTATAGTTACTGGAGAAGTAGACATTTGGACAGATTTTTTTATGTCATTGCAAGGTTGGTATCTGCCACGCATCCCTAAGCTGTGGGTCTGCTTCCCTCTCCTGACCACTGCAGCAGTGCCCATGGCCACAGGAGTCAAGGCCATGATCCTTCCAGGTATCTGATAGGAGACAGTGAGATGACTCACACTCCAGTGAGCCTCTCAACTTCTTTTCCTTAGAGCATGTAAGATCCTGGAAGTACCAGTCACTTAAAAAAAAAATGGGTGTACAAAACTGTTCTTTTGGTGAAGAAAGATCCATTTTAATAGTCAGCACCTCAGGAGGGTAATTTCTATTAATTTATCTTCGAGCATTAGACCCAAAAGACACCACAACACGAGAAACAATGCACTAGCACTAGGTTGGTTATGACCTGCCTTGTAATTGGGGGCATGACAAGAATATCCTCGTTAGATCACAGCTCAGACGGACCAGAACAGAACCCGATCTGCTCAGCAGGCTGATAGTAGCTCATCATGAGAATTTCTCATTTACAGAAGGGCAAATACATAAGGAAATTACTAACATTGACTTTCCACCACAATTGCCTAAGATTTACCATCTCTATAGTCAACAAGTTGCCAAGCTATTTACTCTTTCTGTAAGGATACATAATATATTATCACTGCTTGACGTTTTCCAAAAGAGAAGACAATTATTTCAGGCTACAGTAAGCTAACACACTGTGCAAAAGCTTCTGACATTATTTAAGTCTGTCATTTTATAACATTAGAACACCAAATAAAATTGTATTTCCATATAGCTTTAACTTTTTGTCTGTCCTGCTGTTTTTTGTGGAACAGATCCCACTGTGCTTTCAACATATTGCTCTGTACCTTGCTGCAGTGTGTGGTCTGGTTGCCATTACACAAGTTAGTGTCATATTTTGTACTAAACTTACAACACGACATCTTACAAAACAGGAAAATTATCTGCATGGTAACTAGGGATGCTCAAATAAGAATGAAAAGGAAAGAAAGCAGGTGAACATGAACTCTGAAAAGATTTGGTTCTTTCTGACGTTTCCTTAATCTTGTGCTTTTCTGGTGGAGAATTTCTAACTGGAAAAAAAGTGTTTTCATTTGAGAACGTAACAAAACAAACATGCTGCTAGCCAGTCCTAAAACAGATTGTGCTTTACAAATTGAAAAGCAACGGAAAACCACAAGACAAAGAAACACAGGTTTTTGGCCAAGTATTGACAAAGCAGAAAAAAATAAAGAGTAAAAAAATATATCCAATAAATGAACCAAGAATACCAATATAGTACCTTGATGTTTTGGTGGACAGCCTTTCATCTGACACACAGTTCTAATAGAAGGACCACAGTTTTTGTTGTTTTGAGGCGAAAACAGATCTCACAGATAAGGTTGCTCTACTAGGCCCAGAATTCCAGATAAATCACAATCCACCTAAGCAAACTGTGCTTCCAAATGGGACTAGTGTGATCTGCGACCTCAGGGCGTGTTTTTATTGTTCTGAGCAAATCCCTGCTCGGCTGCCCTGTTCCAGGCCCTGCACAGCCGGCATCCCGGCACAAGGAACTCATGGAAAGCAGGACCACAGGATGTGCTGCTCTCCCATTAACAGAACAGCAGCTTCCCGAGGTCAAAAGAAGAGAAGTGCGATAAGCTGATGCCAAGTCATCCTGCACTGCAGAGAAGGCTGCCTTGAAAGGGCAAAGGCAAAAATCTCTTTGATGCCTGGATCACCCAATAGATCCTCCACAGCCAATTTCTCAAATACAATGCGGCAGCAGAAAAGCCACAGTGCCTGAATGCAGCTTAAGAAACTGGAAGGAATTCTGGAACTGCTTGTTTGCAAGAGGACTGTTCAGCTGAAGACTCAGTTATTTGTTTATATATGTATTTGTAATGCTTTTAAAAATGCAAAAGGCAATTGCTTAGCACCTTCTTTTCCCAAAAGTAAAATGCTTATTCATATGGCTATTTACAGGGTTATTTTGGGGTTGTTTTTTGATTGACCATTATGCATCTTTCATCGCATACTAAAAAGGCTGATTCTTTAGTGACACTATAGCAACTGCTCCACCTCTTAATTTCCAGCTGCCCTCTGGAAATAGGAATCTGCCTCAGATGAGGGGCCTATGTTCTGCCCGTAAATCCTTACATAAGGTACTTTTGTTGGAAAAGTCACCAGGAGGCTGAGGATGGAAAATTATACAGATTATCAGGGTGAGTGAAGTACAGTTAAACAAGTATCAGCAGCAACATCTTTTCTATAGTTCATTGTGTAAACATGGTATTCCTATGCCTGAAAAAATGAGAGAGAAAGACTCCAGAATCTTTCCTCATAGACACGCAGACAGCCAGGCTCAGCACCCTGCCACATTTTATACACCCTCAGTTTAGCCAGTAGCCTCATGTGCATCAGGGGATGCAGAGACACATTAACAGAGCACAAGTCTCAATATATTGCTGCGTAGGACTTTCTGTCCAGGTTACTGAAGGTAAAGTTCTCCTGTGAAACAAGCAGCACATGGCTCAAATTGCCCTGTCTGTGGCTTGGCCCCAGTCAGGCTCGGTCGGCTCATTAGGAGCGGGACATTTTCAGCACATCGGACTTGAGAGGGTGCCCACAAGCAGAAACTGCTGGGTTCAGTAGCTGCAGAGCACGGGCTGAGTGTCCCTCAGCAGCTCCTGCTTTATGTTCCCAAGTGCATTTATGGCCTGCATTTATATGACTGAAAAAAATCATTCTAGTTCTTCTTAGCATTTTAAAAAAAAATACAGACTAAGCCACCTGTAGCACAAAATATTTCTTACCTCAGTCTGTCCTAATTCTGTCTATTCAACAGATCAAAAAAGGTAAGTTTTGCCTTTCAACTTGCTACTGACATTACTGTCCAATGCTCACACACAACTGTTCTGATTGACATAGCTGATCTGGTTACAGAAAGGCTGTTCTGATTTGCCCCTATCGCACCTGAAGCGGATATTCTTGCAAAGGTCACTGCTCTGTTTTGTGATCATTAGGTGTATCAGTATCTCCTGTCAGTGATGTGGTTAATGTTACCCGCTAGATGCCTTCTCAGACTGTCTGAATCTCCTATCAGTCTATGGAGATAGAAACCAGGCACTTCACAGTATTTGAATCTGTCACAACCACAAACAGCTTTTGGACTTACAGAGCTCCGGGAGGGAAGGCAGCACCATCTTCACATTACAAATGCAGAAGAAGGGCCCTGGGAAGAGGAGCTGACACATCCTCAACCACAAAGCAGAGGTGCCCCTCAACTGAGCCCATCTTCCTTTGTGCCCAAGCCAGGGACCGCAGCCAGTAGATCATCCTCCCAAGTGCAGAGACAACTGCATATTAATTAAATAAAATTATTAGATGTGCAAGTCTCCCTTGTGCACCCATCAGCGAGATTAGTAGGTTTAAAATATTGCATGTCACCCTAATCTTCAGAGAAAGTGATTTAAATATATTACCTCATCATATACACAGACAGCTTTTCCACACTCATCTTAGGGCAACTTTAACAAATGGAGGATGGGTGGGAGAAAGGTTATGTTGGTATTAAAACCATTGCTTTCCTGAGCATCTAGATAAACATCAACCAAGGACCTGTATTTAATGTATCCAATAGTGATGAACTATTACAGCAGATTTTCCCCCTAATTCTGTTCTTGAAGTTGTTAATAATTTGGCAGGTATCAGTTCTAATAAAGTTTTCCCGTGTGGTCTGAAGTAATTTAATTATTTCCAGTCCAAGTAAAATAGCCATCTTAAAGAATTGTATTTAAGAACATGCATATTTTTGTTAACTTTACCCTGCTAAAATCAAACAGGAAGTCTCTTGAATCTGAATGATAAGTTGAAGTTATTTAAATTATTAAAATACACACAAGTCCAAAATCAAGCTTGTGTAGAGTCTAATAAAATAAATCTTACAAAGATCAGATTATGTCTGTTGAACTATTTTACTGACATAAAATGAATATTCCAGCCTAGGAACTGATTAAAAAGTGTTAGAGAAGGATGCTTCAGCAAAACTCTGTTTTGAGGCTTTAAAGACCAGACATTTTGAAAAGGTATCTCCTATAACTTCAGCCTTGGCTACATAGATTTTTCTTGTAAAATATATTAAAACCTCGCAATTATCAACTAACAACCTTAAGTTATAAGTCAAACAATCAGGGTTCAACTCCAAGGTCTTCTCTCACCAGAGGGGGAAAGAAAGAAAGAAAGAAAAAAGGCCCTGTAAAGGTGGTTTTACATTTCATTTATGGTTCTTTGACTATCCAGTTACCAATATAGCAATTTAGAACAGCCTGAAGGCTACACTAAATTGTACTTAACTGTCTATAGTCCCAAAAAAGCAGGTCAAGCTTCAGGAGACTAATGCAATGCAGAGGTCCTTAACAACAGGCATTTTATCCGACAGTTTCCTCTATTCAGGGCAAAATCTTGCCTAGATGTATAAGCCAGTTTTTCAGCCTTTCTGTAAAGGAGAGCCAGTGCAAATACACTGAAAAATCAGTACCAGCAGACATGACAAGGTCACTAACATCTCACTTTTCAAGCAAATGTAGAAGGATTTAACCATGGAATTCTCTTCCCTCTCCTCCTCTCCTTCCCCCATTCCCCTGCTTCCCCAAATCATTTGTTAAGTATCAATCAACAGTGAAATCCCACAGCACAGTTTCAGCATTTTAGAGGAAAGCAATTCAGCCTATTAGAGTTATGTATAAGCATTTTTTTTTTAAAGTTCTGGTGTTTTGCTTTTTAAGTTAGTGAATGCTAACAGCAATTACTGTATACAGCTAGATACCATCCATGTCGTATAAAAAATTTTGCTACCTTGAAAAAGACAAACAAAAGAAAATAATGAATCCCAGATGGAAACCCACTTCTTTGTTAGCTAAGGAAAAAGCAGAAGCGCTTTCTGCTTTAGCCACATCCAGTTTTTAATCTGTCTGTAAGATACTATAATGTAATTGGAGAGAAAACAAATGCCATTGCCCAACAAAAAGCAAACTTACTTAGAATAATTGAATTGAATTTCCATCCAATCTCACTAACAGATCTCCTCAGCATAATTTATGAACATTTCATTTTGAAATATTTATTGCCATTTTTAAAGGTGGATTGGTAAAGATCACTTGAGCTCTCCACATTACTTCTCTAATGCTCAGGCTTTAATTGAGTTTATCCATCAATGTCGCATACGGTTTGGAGAATGGATGTAGGGCTAGAACTGTTAGCAGTGACTATAGAAAGGCCTTTGATTTAATTAAAAATAGTATCTCTGTAGTTAGAAGTTGTATTGTTTTGGGGGTTTTTGGCTTTTTTTTTTTTTTTTTTTTAATAAATTGGACTCAGGCTTTTTGTCTGGATAGCAAGTGGTGAGTGGTGTTCAAGCCTGTTCCTTACAACTGGCAGCACACGAAGCAATGAGAGGCTGCAGCAGGGCAGCAAGCTCAAAATTTTTAGAAAAATGATTACTTCTCTTCATTATAAAAGTAGCAGCCATGCTATGCTTCACTTCTACTGTTCCCCTCATTCTGTGTTGGCTTCACCCACCAGGAGGAAAATTATATTTCCAAAGCAAGACTGCAAATAAGTCTATGGATTTCTGCTTTGAACATGCAAGATATTCTTTGGATTTTTCAGCTTGGCGGTCAGCTCTCCAAAAAGGCTGAGTTAAGTTAATTACTCATGTGAGGAACATTCAGAGGAGATCAAGACACTTTGAATGCGTGTTGATACTGCCAAACGAGCCTCATTCAGCATCATTGTTTTCAATCCATCTTAATTTGTTTTGCATTTTGTACACACCACTGAGCATCCTTAAAATGATAACTAACAAAAAAAGGCTTAAAATAATTAAAAAAAAAAAAAAAAAAAAAAGCCCTCTGGTTAATGTATGAAGCATGGAGTTGAGCTTGGACCAGGAAAAAAGAAAAAGAAATGGCTCCCTTTACTTCTTCCTTAACCTAGTTAAGGCTCAGCACAGGCTGAAATGCTTTCCTACATCACCAAGAAATATATCCTCTGCTTTTTACAGTAGTGCATGCCAACCTAGTGCATCAGAGAAGTGTATTTTTTATGTCATACAGTGATTAAAATACTTTTAAAATATACTTTCTCCATCTTATATAACACTTACAGACTTCATCACTTTGAAACAGGTAGAAATACACAGGAAACTCACTGCTCTAGAGACAAGAATCAAAATATATATGTGGAGTAATCATGGCCCAGTGCTCAGCTGAATGACACCAACTGCAGTTCTGACCCTTAAATCCCAAAGAAGAGTTCATGTATGTATAACTACAGGGTTAAGCCCATGTGACTGAATACTACTGAACTGCATTTGCAATCATATCTATAAGTAAACAAGTTTAAACAGTAATGAGAAACTTCTGCCCTGCACTTGTTTTTAAACAGACAATCATGAAATCCCAGGTAATAGCAGGGAGCACGTAATACCATGTGACAAGAGTAGGAGTAAAAACAATAACAGTGGCTGTTCTCATCTTAATCCAGCAATCTTATTTTTTATGTCAAACAAGGGAGAGCAAGAACCCTGCAGAAAGATAAATAGAAGCAAAAATAAACTATCAAGAAGGAGAGCTGGTGATGCTACACCAGAAGAGCAACCTGAGGAAAGAGCAAGTACCAACAAGAAATGCTTTGGCCAAACCTGATAGGAAATCTTAAACTATTGAGTTTATCTTTTATCTTCCTAGCTCTGTGAGCAAGCAAATAAATAAAAGGACAACATCAAAAACAAACACAGCTATTTTTGTCCTCCTACAGGGAGGACAAGGATCAGAGAGGTCTGGAAGGCATTTTGTCCTTGTTTCCTATTGTAAGTATTTTTAACTGGCAGCATAATACAACTGCATGAAGGCACAATACTCTTGCGTTTTGTAGCAGAAGACCATCAAATCCACATAATTATAGTAGCTAACAACATACTAGCGTTAAATTTAAAGTAAATATATGTATTGTATATAGGCAGAAGTTGAGTCTGGTTGTAACCATTTATTTAAAGAGTATCTCATGCCATGACCTCTAAATGAGAGGGGTTTTTTTTTTTTTTTTTTTTTTTTACCATCAATAAATGCAGATGATTAGGTGCTTCTCTGCTGAACATGGTAATATTTCACCTGATACAGAAGAGCTTTTGGAACTGAGTACTCCTACACATCTAAGGCACTGCCTGCTCAAAGGCAGTTGGAAGGAAGCAACAAGCACCACCCAACACCACTTGCCTCTGGGCACCATGAGGCCGGTCCAGTTTCCAGAAGAAACCAAAGTAACTTTTATACTGCATTTAGCTGCCATCAGGTTTAAAACAGGGCAGAATGAACACTATTTTATGTTACCTTTCACCGACTCAGTTTTCTACTGGAAAGTTGCACACACAATTTATGAATCTATTCAACCGTACAAAACCAAGGAATGCTTTGTATCTCAAGGAGCACATAATAGAGTGTTCCTGATGCCCTATATATATAAATTTAATTTTAGGATGTAGCTTTAACAGAGAAATCCCTTATTATCACAGGTTATTTACTTCTCTGCTGTCTGTACACATCTTTTTACTTTTTGAAGATTTTTCATGGACCATCTCTTCTAATAAGTGCAGAGATGTTTACCTTTTTAAAGAAATGATTTAGGAATAATTCTGTGATTCAGGGAGGAAGAAAAGATGAAGATCATTATAAACATTTAAGGAAAATCTCTAGGAAGATCTGTTAATTATCAAAAGTTGTCAGGGGGTCTGTAGCATTTAATATCTACTAGGAATTTTTCTGTTCACATCCTTTTGGTTCAGTGTTTTTCAGTGTTTCTAATCTGCAGTCTGGCATCTTTTCCGGTGAAGTTGGAGTTCATCCCCCAAAAATCTCCCATAATTTCTTATGCTTTTTCAAATTGTGTTTTGCAAATCCTTTGGAAACAATCGACAGATCCTCAGTCTACAAAGTATGGACCACGGGTCAAATCAGTGCAATGTCTCCATTTTAGGCTTATCTAACAGGAAACCTCTAGTGACTGGAATGCAGGTACCGTTTGGAAAACTGTTTTATTTACCTCGAGACTGCTAATGTTTTAAAGTTTTAGTATTATTCATATTTTTCATGCAAAGGAAGTTTAGAAACTGTTCAATTTCCCAAGGTTAAAGGAGTCATTATCTTTCAGAAGGAAATACCAAGTGAGGGTGAGGATCAGACTGACTGGAGGGGCTGGGGAATCTCCAACCATGGAGATACTCAGAACTCAACCAGACATGACCCAGAATAAAGCAGCTCTAACTTGCGGCCTGCTTTGATCCAGTTGGACTTGATGGACCTCCAGAGGCCCTTTCCAACCAATGTGATTCTGTGATTGCGCTGCAGGTGACATTACAAGGGTGTGTTAATCACTTCTGAGACATTCAAAAACTGTGCACATATCATCCACCATTTTCCAGTGTTCTTCAAGCTTCTATGGTTCTCTCTCTTACAGTTTTTGTGTGGTCCCAGTAGCCTACTTTTCTAAATTCACCCAAACCAAATTTCCTCCAGCTGCACAGCCCTAGTAACTGCTCTTCAGGGCTAGATTCATTTTGAGCCAGTCCTATGTGTATCATTGTCCACCATTAAAATTCAATGGAGGTGGAGGTCACAGACACGGTACTTGCAATAGGTAGATAATCATCCAATTGCTGGAGATAGTGGCCATTCTAATGGACTCAGTGTAGCCGCCCAGAAAGCAATGAGTAGTCCCTGAGGGCCACAGGAATTTGGCTTCCCCACAGTTCAAGTAAAATCCTTAGGGTTGCACAGAAGGTCTTGGAATAGCTCCCAGAAACTTCCAAGAGGTAGTGCTAGAAAAAGGAGATGAGTTCAAGGAGATGCTGAAGTGATCAGGGGCATAAAGTTAAGAAATGCAGCCATTCTGACCACAAAACAGCACAAATCTTATGCACATGCTGCTCTACATTTACTTCCACGAGTGCCATCTTAGTTATATTTTAGACAGTCCCAAGACATGGCAGCCATGGCTTGGCAAAGTCAAGCCAAGACTTGACTGCAAATTTTGTTTCATTTACAATACGACTTTTGCATGAAATTGTATAGTAATGAGGTGAGTGTTAAGCCTGTAAAGAAACAATATAAGTTAGGGATGAGTACTCGTGGACAACTGCAATGGCCAGTGAGTCCTTTTTTTCCACTAAATTCTAGCTTAGATCATATACGTCAAAAAAGTTATGTAAATTCACCCTGGTTTACAGTTCCATGAGTTTTTGCTCAAAAGTCTCTGTTTGCCAGCACACAATGTCACATTCTGTACAAACAATCTGAATTCTGTGTTCCTCAGGTATGGTTTTTCATTTGCTCAGTGACAGTTATGTACCTTAGCATTTACTATTCCATCAATCTTAGTTTCACCTGTAAATAAAATCAGAAATATTTTCCATTTCTTTTCAGAAAATAGCAAATAATGTGCTTCCCACACCAACCTCAAGCCCCGCTGAAAATATTTCCTCTGAACGTTAAAACTGGTAAGTATTGAGATGTACAAATTTTCATCCACCTGACAAAAACATTATTTACAATACTGATATTAACTGATGTTGTTCTTTTAATGGGATGCTTTATCTTGGAAAATACATGACAAAAGCCCACCATGCCTATACACGGGAATACGAGTCCCAACATTCCTCTACTGTGAGGAATTTGAAAATATCATTTGATATATAATATAATTTGAAAAGCTATCTTTGAAAACCTATCTGTAGTAGCTAGTCTACCTAAAACAAATCATAGCTTAGCAAGTTGCTGAGTTAGATTAAGCAGTGCTATGTAATTCAAGGCCTCACATGGAGGCCAGTGTGGTTCCACATGACAGAATTTTTCTTTCTTCTGTTTACTTAAAAGCACAGCAGGAAATTTCACACTAAATAATTACGTTAAATGTTCAGACCGGAAAAGCAAAGCACCCCAAAAGGCAGGAAATAAAATAAATGTGTATTGTGCAATGCAGCTTAAATCCCTTAGGCACCAGCAGTACAATCTCAGCCTTGCATGACATGCACATACACTGTGATCCTTCCCTTCCCTTCCTCCCGCTCATCCCAACAGGATCACTGTCTCTCAACACGGAAAGGTCGAGCACTGTGAATGGCTCAGTCCAAAGCTCTGTCTATCCCTGCACCTTGTCTCCAGTGCCCCTAGTACTGATCAACAGTTGATGTTGCAGATAGAAGGTAAGAATAAAGCAAGTGTATGGTGAAAAAAACCTCTGCATTTGACAATTTGCAGCTCCAGGCTTTGCTAAACCAGAAATGGTGACTGAGTAGTCAAAACAAGAGGAACTGAGCCTTGAATTCAGAATGCACTATATGAATGTACTGCTTGAATATTAAGAAAAAATGGGACAAGATTGACATGTAAAATTACTGAAAAAAATTCTTTTTAATTTTTTTTTTCTGTTTTGCACTAAAAAATTGGGTATTAAATGGGAAATAAAGGAACACTTGAAAAGACTGCTGTGAAGACAAATTCCTGAGGGTTTGTGAAGTATTTCAATGCTACAGCTAAAGTGTTTAACCAAGGAGCACATGAGTAAATTAGTAATTTTGTACTCTGTGGGGTTTGGATGGCAGAGTAAATAAGGCTTAGGGCCATGTACCATATGATCCAGTACAAAGCAAGGCTGCACAATTGCCCCCATGGGGACACCATACAGCTGTGTGTAAGTGCACAGATAGACTCTGTGTATGTCTGGGTGTGTGTGTGTACCCAGTGTATACAAACGGTGTAAAAAGGCAGGGGGTCTGCAGGAAGAAAGATCCTCTCTGTGGTCATGTAATCAAGTCTTTTACGGCCGCACACGCACTGAGGATTTGAATCAAGTTTGCATGGATATCCTGCATTCTGGCACCTGAAAACTTGATATTCTATTTAGTTCTCTATTTCTCTCACAGTGTTACTCTGGTATGCAAAATATACCTATCTAATCCCTTGACGCACAGCAAATACTTTTCCTTCACTTATATTGCTTTTAAAGATACACATGCAATATTTATGCGTTTGAACTACTTGTTCTATTATTTTAAATACATCATCATTTAAATAATTTTTGTTTTTTTCCCTCTGCATGTTCAAATTGACTTTCTTAACATCTTCTATTCAGTCACTAAGACTTTTTAAAGTGCTTTTTAGTGTACCCAGTTAAACAACACGTTAGTGAAAAGCCTTGCCTCTTACATTTCATTCTGAAACAATTCATAATCAATAAGCACAGCTCCTTCTCATGCTTACCAGCCAGCAATGATGAAAATTTACTCACTGAAAGCTCAGCCACTCAAATTCTGAAGAGATGAAGTATCAGAATAATAAGCAGATGAAATATGCTTCCTAATAGTAAGAGGGGTATTGAAAGAAAGATTAGTCTCTCCTTTCTCTTGCAGGTCATTTCAACATATAGCTTGATTCCTTAATAACACTTCCAAAGGCATACTGAAACCTGCAGACATCTCAAATGTTAGGTCAGGCCCTGCGTGCTGAGCCTTGACCTAGCCTGTCCTAGCTGTGCTATGGGCAAGAGCAGTTTATAGAAAACTGCCTTGGGGCCCAAGGTAAGTGGCAGCACCTGCCACCTGAGCGAGCAAATCCCCACAGAAGGGCTGCACAAGCCCCACATCAGGGGGAAACCTTGCCCTAGATTTTGGTACTGAGAGGAATTTTATTCTGAGCGGCAATATTGCTGAAAACAATGACAAGCAGAAAGATGGCTCTTCAAGCAGTTTTATATAAAAGATATTGAATTGTTACTTTATTTACAGATCTTCTGAACTTCTATCTTTGAATGAGTGCTTATGTGTGTATACTGCCTCCCCCCAGCCCCTTTCCTAAATCACAAGAAAGAGGTTTTTTCCAGCTTCTGCTCGACAAGTTTACCTTCTCTGAAGTCTTGCTTCACCCCTTGGGAACTACAACAAAAGCTCATAACAACATATTGCAAATTTTTAAAATTGTTATTTAGATTGCTTAGGAGAAAAATCTGGGGTATAAAATACCTAATCCTTAAAAAGCCCTTGGGTATATTCTGATTCTAGTCTTGTTCCTGTGGAAAAAAAAAAAAACCAACAAAGTTTCACTCCGAGAGAATGCAATAAACCAGAAACATCCGAGTATACAAGGCAGCAGCATCTTCCCAACCAGAATCAACTTTGAAAGAAAAATGAAAACCAGTCTTCCCTACACAGAGGGGCTAAGCAGCACCATCTACCTGTCCGGCTTTTATTCCGATACCAATTTTGCTTCCAGCATTTAGTAAATATTTGCTTTTACTACTGCTGTGCTATAGTCACATGAAAACTCAAGTTGTCACTGAAGTCTCATTAAGAACCCAAGGCACACATTTGAAAATTTGTCTGAAGGTATTACTGACTCAGTTAGACTTTTTGTATTAGCATAAATGCAGATATTCTAATAGCCAATTTAGGAAACTACTGCATGCTTCATGCTATACTTCTATATTCCTGTTTGTTTTAACCTTTCAACGCAAGTTTGCTTCCAAGTACCAAAATGCCAGTACCAAAGAAGGAAACCCACCTCAAAAACCTGGGCCATAACGCAAGCTATGATGAGATTTTCATTTACTTTCATGGCACTAATTAAAAGATTAAACCCTAGTTTTCCTAGGAGCTTACAAGATAAGCACACATACATATTCCTAGCAGAAGCCTATGCCACAGAATTCAGACCAATTTACAGGTAGTACTTAACCTTGCATTAAATGATCCACCCTGGGTACCCAAGCCCTAGTAGCATAAAGCTCTGTGCAGACTCATTTATCTTGCCAAAATGTGATTTATCTTGACCCAGTGTAGTCCAATGAAATAAGTGGTTCACCCTGTCCAGCAAAATACTACTCACTCTGTAATGGACATCAGAGCTTTTCCCTGTGTTCCTGCATTGCCACAACTCTGTTTAAAGAAAGCAGTCTCTCTTCTTTCTTCCTATTCGATATCAAAATTAGGCTTGACTACCATATGCACAAATCAGGACAGGCATGAAGACGGTCCCCTTCTATCCATAAAACACTTGTAGTTATACCTAGTACTTAAGAGCATGTACTTTTTAAAAACATCACCAGTGAAATATTA
>JAVCKT010019772.1:0-30724 GCA_032273925.1 Rhynchotus rufescens | reverse complement strand
GAGCCCAGAACTGGACACAGTACTCCAGATGTGGCCTCACCAGGGCTGAGTAGAGGGGGATGATCACCTCTCTTGACACAAAGCTAAAAGCTGGTGTTTGCTTTGGGGGTATCCCACCCCCCCCACCCCCAAAAAAATCAGATTCGTTCAGTACAGTTCTGGTCCAATGCTGAATAAAGGCTGAGCATTTGCGTTCCTCATTGAGCTCCCTTGTAGCTCACCAGCCTCTCCTGCAGCGATGTAAAGACAGCGAAAGGTATTGGAGATACGTGCCAAAGAGATGAGTGAGTGGCATAGGGACAACAAACACACTGAGAATATTAGAAGAAAGCCCAGCAGAACATGCCTGGGGCCCCATTTACCAGCAGTAACTAGAGGCAATAACTGATCTAAGTTGTCTGCTTCATTAACAGATTGATGTGATCTTCTGCTCTTTTACCTCACTGATACTCGAGCTTTGTGCCTAGTATTTTTTTTCATTCTTGTCGCAGGAGTTATGTGAAAGCCACTGTCAATCACCCGTGGAAAGTCGTTGCAGACCTCACTGTAAACAGAGTCAAAACAAGATGAAAAAGCAGCAAAGTGACAGCACTTTAGTCGAAAACAACTAGGTTTTATTTGGGACCTTCAAGCTCTCTGGCTCTGCTACTGAGGTGACTGTACATCCCTTGACCAGCCGGTTCTTTAGGCTCATTTTCTCCTCTAAGACGGGTCAGTTGTGCTAACAGCTTTGCCTGACACTTCCATGTTTACTTAAGCAGCATTCCCATTCTCTGATGCCTGGGCCTGTGGAAGGGATACACACCTGAATGCTGCAAGGGTTGTAAGAATATTGGCATGAAAATAAAGCAAAGCACAAACCTATGAATAGTATTAAATTCTCAGCCATCGAAAGGGTAGCTGAATCAATCAGAAAGAAACCAAATTCACCATGAGACAAGCAGAGAATGGATTAGCCTTCACTTGACAGATGGTGCCAGGGACTGATGTTTTTATTTCCCTTGCAAAGGAGCTTAGACAGGGGGGACAAGGAGGGTGAGATAGGGCACAGTTAGCAGAATGAAGCAGCAGGCTGCCACAGATCTGCTGAAAAATCCTGAAAAATATCAAAAGCAACTTCCAATTAGCTAGTAAGGGACATGCTACATATCAGCTACATGATGAAAAACAGGAATAGCAATATTGTGCTGCGAGGCACTTGTAATTTTCAAAGCAGCTTGAAAACATTTACTAATGCTCCTTTGTTAAAGGAAATCACAGTATAGTCTGCAACTTGTCCCTTCACTTTGCACATCAGGTTTCAGGAAGACCTGGGCCCATTCCATAGCCGATTCACATCTGAAAAGCTCAAATGACTTTGGAGGAACCAGCCTCTGATGCAGGGTGACTAGGCAGAAAAGGCTGTGCTAGGTCTGGGACTTAATGAACCAGACAGACAGAGGATCCATTTGTGCCCAACGGCCTTACTAGGGCCTGCCTTTCATATCTGTTGAATCTAAATCCAGTCGCTGCAGCAGCGTGCATGACACTGAAAGAAGTATTTGTTTACTGGAAAAGTTAGGTGACCGAGAATTTAATCGCAAACTCAGGGAGCTGCACAACAAAGCCCAGACATCGAGTACTGATTTAATTAGAACTCTTGACAAAGCCTCAGCAGAATTCAGAGGCACCAAGATGGTCCCACTGATTTACTACGTGGACTTAGCGGCTCCGAAGGATGAATGTTGCTGCTCACTGGTTTCACTGCTTCTCAGTTTCCAGAACCTCAAATAGTTTTCCAGCGCATGCATGAATTCCTGCATGGCAAAGTTGGGGCTACCAAAACAGGGATAGCTGCAATAGGACAGTGATTTTTTTCCATTGCTACTGCTCCAGTGCCCAGAATTTCTAACCACAGACAGGAGGCAGCTGAAGTGCAGAGGACTCTGAGGCTGTGACCTGAGGGCTACCTTGGCTCCTATCTCTCCCTTGATGAAGTTCTCAACATTGCCTCATCAAAGGCTGATTCATTCACTAGCTGCTCATTATTTTAAAAGGTCTGCTGATATCCTCTATTTTTTATCCTCTATTTTTTTTTTTTACAGCAGAGATGTGTCAGCTTGCAGCTTCATTCTATAAAAAGTAAACCTAGTGACATGAAATATTTTTAATTTTTTTTAGTTTTCTCTCAGCTGACTGTTGACTGTCAGCACCCTGCAGATCATAGGCTGAAACCCTTTGGCTTTGCTGAAAGCTGGCATGGACACAGGTGCCATTTACAGACACTTTTGCAGATGGCTCTGTTTTCTAGGGTGAATTAATTTTACAGTTAATCTCAAGGTCAGAACATCAAGACTGGTGATAAGAAGGTCTTCTCATGCCCTCTACATTATGGCAGTTTGTCTTTTTACCTTGCCACTATGCCTCATAGCTGTTAGCTAAATTTTAAGAGCTTCTTTAAAATATACAGTTCCAAAGCATCCAGTAGCGAGATCCAAGAAAGGACTCCATGTCCAAAGAGGGACTTGGAATTCCTGTGCCCTTATTAAGGTGCCCAGAACGGAGACAGCACCCAGGCTCAGTGCCAGGGAATGCACAAAGCTCTCCTGAAGAACCAGAGCGTCACTTCTGTTAGCACTGCCATTCATGGAGGCCAGAGCCATGGGAATGGCTTCGAAGTCAATCATTACTGCAAGGAGTGTCATCTGCTGCTGGATAAACAGCATGGCTCAGAATAGAGTTTATTCAGCTGCTCTGTAGGAGCAGGGTAGGGAGCAATCTGGCTGTGAACTCCCATGTGTTTCACAGTAGGCAATTTCAAGAGAGCTTCCACGTTGGGCTGAGGAGACAGGCAGCTGGAATCATTTCTCTAACACAATAAAATAAGGTAAAACCCACTATCACAGCAGTCATCTACCAGGAATGGAGAGAAACACTTTGGGGGACGCATAGCTACTCAAACACACGTGGGCTTCATGAGTCCGGACTGCCCCTATTGTTAGGGAGCACTGGATGGAAACAAAGACAGATCAGGCTAGAAAGAGCCCAACACAGGCAGAGTCAAAGCACATACAGAATAGGACACGTTTTAATGGCTAGGCCAGATGCCTGCTTTCTAGTATAGTCAGAGGAAACTGCTAGCTTGGGAAGACATGTGCATAAAACCCTGATGAATTCTTTTGATAATTATTTTCTGACTGCATCCATCAAGAAACTAGACTAGTCTGTTACCTTTTTTGCTTTATAGACATGAGAATGAGGAGAGATCCTCTCAGTGCTATCCATCTTTGTCATTTGCTGTTCTTGGAGGTCAGGGTGTCATTTATTCCATTCAACACAACATTTCCTTGCAGGTCTTGGAGCTAATTCAATATTGTTGTTAGTCTAACAGTATCATCTATGCACAGATTTTAAAGTACTCAGCAAAACTGAGTACAAGCACAGTCCTCACTGTGAGGGAAAAAGGAAAAAAAAAAAGGAGCACCACAAAGGGAGTGATCAGGAGCCCCTGCTTTGCCAGCATGGGAACAGCAGGGCTGGACAAGGTGGGGATGTGAAGCATGGAGTTCTCCACTCCTGGTGCTCGGCAGGCTCCAGTGTGGCTGGGAGCTGTGCTGGGTGGCTTCCCTTCGGCCAGCTGCTTGCAGCACAGGGCACACATGTGGCAGTGGTCAGCACACATCACCAGCCTTGCACAGAGCCAGCTCAAGGGCAGGCTGGCAGTGGATTGTAAAGCACGTCCGAATCACTCATGAGCTGGTGAAATAGCTCAGCACCAGAACAGAAGAAAATATTATAGGCCTGAACTCAGATGTGCTCACGAAGCCATGGGAGAAGTGCATGCAATTCCCAAGCCCACACTGTTCCTGACTCAATTTTGTTACTTCGCTAGTACTGCGTGCAAAGGCTGATCACATTCGGCAGAGGCGAACACGCTCTCCTCCAAGCTTTGCAGAAATGCGACCCATGAGGGGGGTACCAGGCTTTGCAGATGATGGTGCAGGTGGGCATTGACAGTACCCAGCAAGGAGCTGAGCTGCAGCAGTGCTGCATGGCTGTGCGACTGGTGCTCTCACAGCGTGGGTGCAGGGCACAGCCCACGGCATCCTGCAGGAGGGAGCTGTTACAGCAGGGTTAGACACGCCACGGGTCCAAGGGGGCACAAGGAAGGGAGCAGCAATTCGTCAATAAAGCCTGGAAGACTATGCCATCATTACTGTTATTGCATCATTATTAGTCAAGCTTGTAGGCATCTGCTACTGTGACAGCTAATTATTATTATATTATTAAGACAGATTTTTTTCTTTTTAATGTATCATGCAAGTGCTTCACTCCCATTCATTTCAGAGACTTTGGCAACAGAAATGTAGCTCATAGTCCAGCTCTGGGCTGGAGTGTGGGAGGCTAGATGAGGTGATCATCCCTGCGTAAATCTGTACTTGCACAGATGCTTTGTTGAAACCTAGATTGGTTAAGAGGCTTATTAGCCTGAACTAAGTAACCAATATAATGTCAGATCTTAGCCTTTGAAAATAACGTGAAGAATGATCTCTGCACATGCTAAACTGAACAGGCAACATTCAGATACACAAGTTATGTAGCAATTTGAAAAAAAATGCTACCAATGAAGAGCTAAATAGCTTTTAAAGGACACAAGACTGAAGTATTTTTTCATTAATTTAAATCAGGGCAGAATTAATTCCACAGTATTTGTCAGGAAGCAGCAAGGGCCAGCTGCTCCCCAAGGGAGGGCCAGGCAGGAGCCAAGGGCATCCCAGCACAGGCTGTGTCCTCACCCGCAGGGCACAGCCCCAAAAGACCTGGGCACTGCAGGCGGAGCCAAATACCAACAGCAGGGCCCATCAGCAGCCCCAGCAAGCAAGGAGCCAGATCCTGGGGCTATCCAGGGGGTCTGGACAAAAAACAGACAGGACCAGAGACGAACTACAGCTCTTACCTTACAGGAGAAAGGCTGCCTGAGGCAAAGAGCTAAGGTCTAGCCTAGCATCAAGGGTGCAGATAAGTATTCCCACAGCAAAGCTCAAGCAGGCACTAAACAACTAAGTGTCCTGCATGAGCTTAAATGTAGTTCTCAGGTGTAGGGGAGGCCCCAGGTGAGACTGATCAGGACAAGTAGAGCCAATCAGGGCCCTCAGTGGCCCTGAACATGTTTTGGAGTTAAAATAGCACCCTTAAAGTCCTTAAAATAGGAAACAGGTGATAGGAGCATGTTAATTTGAACTCCTCACACTCAAGCCCCCTCATTGAGATTCCCTGGTACCTTCTGCCCCTGCCCTTTTAATTCAGCTATTATAATTGAGTATGATACTGCAGGGAAATGTAATGGTCTTGTACTGGTGGGTGTCCTAGGTTCAAATCTGGTGACTTAACAAGAGAAAGGTGTCTGATCTCATTCCAATTCCTTGCATTTTTTGCCCTTCCCCCAAAATCATATATACTATGGGCTATTTTTCACTCACTTTGGGGGAGATTCCACTTGATTATTCAGAACAAAGCAAGCAGAGAAGAGAAATATCAGCAGAACAATATGGAAATGCCAGGTCTGGGACATATTTAAGCTCAGTCATCAGTTGACCTTTTATTATATTCATTTGTCCCCCACACCAATCCACCAGTAACTTCACGGAACTTTTCTGTACTTTTCCTTCCCTGCCAGCTTTAATCTGCAGATCGCACCTATTGGGACTCCTAGCTGTTTTGTTTGGCTTTTTCTGTTGTCCCCACACGAGAAGCAAACTTAGATCTTTACAATATGCAGTCAGTGTAACCACTTGTGACAAAAAATATGTGACTTCTCATGGATTATACAAGCCCTGAGCAAAGGTACTTCCTAAAGGAGCACAGCAGTGCGACACTTTTTCATTAAAACTAGTAAGTAAACAAGATGGATCCAGTGACGCTTGCACAAATCTATGGGGGCTGGCAAAACAAGTGGAATAGCTCAAGTCTAGGGGCAAAAAAGCAGAATGACAGAGCTAAGAGATGGATTAGAAAGAAACGTGTCAAAGTCTGCCAGAAGCATTGTGCAAAGCCTCTCCTAGCAATTTATTTCAGCGCTTGCTAAGCCACGGAAAGCAGCTGGGTGAGTTTTCTGTAGTCTTTAACTACCCCGCAGCTGCTGAAGGCACCATGAAGGGCTATCGATAGCTGCTGAAGCGCCGCGCTGCTGCCCACATGCCAGCTCTGGGACAGTGATGCATAAGCCACGTTAAACCTCCACACAGCCATCGCAGGCAGCCCACGTACTTGCATCTGTGCTAGCTCCCCGCTACTAATAGCTGTCAAAATAGCTAGAAAATGAACATGGTGGGGCTGGGCTGGGGGGAGGCTGCTGTGCAGTGACTCACCCCGGGTTCCCACGAGCGAAACGTCAACAAAATGGCACTGCGCAAGACGTGGCTGCTGAATGATCGGTTTAGGTTCATCAAGACTTCGTTGCTACTGGGATTTTATCCTGAGCAACCTGGGAGGTTTCCTTTTGTGGGGCATATCTCTCTGTGTTGTCTCTCGGCTCTCGAGGGCCCGTCATCCCTAGGCCTCCCTTGCAGCTGTGAAGGTGCCGCTGCGCCGCCTGTTTGTTTGTGTTTTACTCAGCTCCGTGGCCTACACCCACAATCTGATCTTTTCTTGCGTGTAGGGAGCTCTAAATTCCAATCTGAGTTATCTGTTGAGCACAAAAAGTCTAAGCAATGCTAGGATAAGGCCTAGAAACACATGTAGAGTTGGAATCCAGAGAACTTTGTCCAATGCCACTGCTTGAAGTAAGTTGAGCAAACAAGCTGAGTTAGCCTTGTGTCTAATCTAATTGTGTCATTTGGAAATACCTCAAGACAGTAACTAAAGTTGGAGACCACCTTCTGAAAGGAGCTTTGATGCATACGGCACTGTAATACCAGTCTTGTTGCCTCAAGAAAAGTTCTGTTTGGGAGTTTCTTGGAGATTGCTCTTCCTCACCATGCACCACATGCTTGACTCTACTGCTTTGCTATCTATAAAACCTTTTAAGCCTTGGCTAATCTATGCTCCAGCAGAGTTTTGTAGAATTATAACTGCTCCATATCAGACAGGCAGATTAGATAAGAGTTCTCAAATTGAGACCCACAGCATCAAGAATCATCAGAAATCTTCTCTACCAGCTGAGCAGGACCCAGCTTTCCAAATAATGCTGCTCTTTTTCCTTGTTCCTAGAAACTACCATACATGAAAGGGAAATAGAAGTAATTTTCTGATATTTCCTGTAAAAGCATCCCTTTGGTTTTACACATGGCTAATTGTAGTAGCTATAGCAAGACTGATATGGGGTCAGGAAGGGAAGAGGAAGTTATTATTGCTGTGATGAACAGGAGCCAGATCTGTGCTGAGACGAACCTATACAAAGAAACTGCTCACAGAACGCAGGGATTTTGCTGTTGCTCCTACAGGCAGATCACCTGTAGGGCTCTGTGTGATGGCAGAAACCCACTGGACCTTTACTATTTCCCTAATTTCTCCTGCCTCCTAAGCTGGCCAAGAGCACTTGGTCTCAGGACCTGCACTGTACTCAGACATGCATTTTGGTGAACATAAAGGAAATCACAGGTTTAATTCACAGAAATTTTCCAAATTTGTCCTATTTGAACCTTGGCTGTGCACCTGAAATACTCAGTGGGATTTGGGAACCAAAGGCTAAATACTGCTGGTCACATTAGTCAAGACAGTTGAATTCAGATGTTAGGCCAGTTCCAGTGCTGGTAAGAAAGGGGTTAATCTATTTCCACTCCCTCAAGCACAGCCTGCAGTGGGCTGCAATCTGCACACAGGGATTTGCAGGGCACTAGGGGCTGCCCCAGCTGTGGGGAACCAGTTAACTCCTTGCATGCCCCTCTGAGTGACAGGAGGAGCTCTGCGTAATTGCTACCCTATTTTCGCAATGAGCCTTTTTTTTTTTTTTTTTTTTTAGATTGAGAGCTATAATTAAGAGCTTATATTAAATCCACCCTGACTGGGGAGAGAGAAGTGGAGGGAACAGCTGGGACTGTCTGGTGCTTGAGGGGGTCTGTGTTTCATCCTTTCCTGAAGCTGAGGGAAGAAAACCTTAAGAAAGCCAGACCCTTATGATGGACTTACCCTGCTTTTGTTAAAGGCAAACAGAAGCTTTTCCTGCCGTGATACAACTTGAATTCTTCTAAGTGCTGATTTTAAACAAGGAATGACTCATAGATACTTATTTTTACTTACAGATGAACTGTTTTCTGGGGGATTTAGATTTTCCTTGAGAGTGTTTATAACTTAAAATGCCACCAAGCTGATCTGTCAGGTAACAACTGGAGGATAACCCTGCCTAGAAGAGAAAGAGAAACTGGCTCTTCTTGTTGCAGTGTCTGGATGGGAAGGAGCTGCAGCCAGCGAGGAAGCCGAGCCGGTGAAACGCTGCTAGAAGCAACCTCGAGAGGTCACCTCTGTTGCTAGGCAGGATCAGCGAGCGCAAGCAGGGAGTGAAATTAGCCTTGGAAAGTAATTTCAGCTTTAATAATTCAACATGGTACTGACACAGAGGCACGGGTCTTTGGACATGGATTTTTAATATATTGGTGACTTTGTGACTGCAATCTTCCTTCCTTCCTTCCTCTGTGCTGGCCCAGTTCCCACTGAAACGTGCAGCTCAGTGCAAGCTCATCGCTTGTGACCAGCCTTCCTGACTATCCCTTAGTGTTCCCACCAGCGCAACTAAACCACCTGGAAAACTGAGGGCAAAAAGCCTAGTGTGAACAACTGTCTGGGAAGACGGTACTTTTTAATTACTTGGCAGATAATGCTCACAAAGGCCAGTTGCCTGCTCCATCTGAGGGGGACTGATCCCAGCTGCGTGCTGTGATTTTTACTACATGTACAGTGGAAAAACCTTATTGATATTAGCCCTTTTCCCCACTCCACCTCCTTTTTGTTTTGTTTTATTTTGTTTCTGTCAGCAGAGCTAAAAATACGCTCTTTGAAAAACTCCAAGTGATACCAGTTTGGATCTGCAAAGGGAAGAAGAAACAAAGAAGTCTGGGGCCTACAAAGAGGGCAGGCTGACAAATCCACAAAGTGCTTTCAGTCACAGTGGTTTGCAGGGAGTATTGGGTTATGAAAGTCAGCATCATTTGTGCCATAAGTAATTATTTGAGTGGATTAGTCACCATCTGACTTTGGCAGGGCTTGCTTTGCATTTTATTTCCAACAGGAGGCTGTGCTCTCTGATCCTGGCAAAGCTGCTTGTGGCACGCTGGCCAGTGCCAGTCTGCGAGGATAACGTGGGGCAGCCCCCTGGCGCCCCTCGTAGGCAGGGGGGCAGCCCGATATTGAGCAGCGTTTGCAGGGGGATAGATGCAGCACTGTCAGTTCACATTAGCCTTGCGCTGTCTGTGCTTTTTCCCTGCAGTGAGATGCTCCTGGGTTTATGCTGAAACGTGAAAAAAGAAACAAAAATGGAGCTTGGAAGTTTATAGGGTCCTGAATTTGAGCAAAGATTTCTTATCTTGGACAGATGAGGCGGATCCTAAAGTGCCAGGTGCTTCGGAGCAGCATGGGAATGTGCAACATGAGGCTGAGACGGCGCGCGAGGGGCTGCTGAGCTGGCTGATCTGCAGCAAAGCTCGGCAACCTTGTCCCTGCCAGCCTAAGGTTCAAGAGTCCAGCAAGAAAATTAAAAAAAAATATAGAGAATGAGAAAATGTGAAATTTAGCTAGTGATTTACTTCTTTCTGGGCATTTCAGGTGGCTGAAATAGCAATGTCTCCAAAAGCCTTCTCTTGGGTTGCACTGGGGACATGGCTCCACTGGCCAAGCCCACCTCCAGACTCCCGCCTCAGGCACCCTGCATTCCCACGGTGGTCTGGAGCTTCCCATAACATTGATCTTCTGATCGGGTTGAAGAAACATGATCAAGAGTAATGGCTGATGGAGATGTCTGAGAATTTGAGAGCTTTACTCAGTTGGCAGTTTTAGCCTTCCTGAAAGATGCCGATTCCTCTTCCAGGCCAGAAGAACTTTCTACCACCGCTTAGCCTGCTGTGGACACAGTGAACATATGGAGGGATGTTCCCTTACATATGGATACTTACAGACTCCTGGCAAATTTGTAATTCTGTGGTCCTGACTGTGAAAAGCCAGGAGTAATTCAGTGATTTCCTGGCTCTTTTACCTTTCAATAGCTTGTGGGATTTGGAGAGTGAAAATTTCTGACCTGTAGGACATTCTTCCGTATTTCTCCAGCCCTGAGATGGTGTGTGGGGCTGTGGTTGAACATGGAACTGAAGTAGTGCCCTTTTGTTAGGCCATGCGATGAGATGGTGCTTCTCCTTCAACTCTCGGCAGAGATTTAACCATCACACAACCACCAGCAACTGCTGTTCTCAAAGGAGTTAAAGGGCACAGTAGTCACTGAGGTGCCTCTTTCTTAGTGTTGTGTTTTAACCAATTCTAAGTGCAATCACAGCTTTCACCATACAGCAAACTGCTCTCGGTTACTGGGTTACTTTTTCATGCTTCCCCTTTCCTGAAGGATAATCTGCAGATCCTTCCAAAGCAGGGAAATAGACTGGCATGTTTAATCAGCTCTGATCCCCCAGAGAAGCACTAGGAAACAGAATCTAAGACAAGAGCTGAGCGTGCTGCATTTGCTGACCATATGCTACTGTATTTTCTTTCAGATGGGGCTCCAGCAGTAGCTTGTATTTACAGGCATAGAAATGGAAACAACGCAGATTGGGAGTAAACAGCACTGAAGAAACATGTTGAGGTCTAGCATTCTTTATTTCAGCGTGGAAGCAAAAGGAGAGAAAGAGATAAGGATAGACAGCATCAGACAGCATGTTAGGAGGCTCATTTGTTATTTGCATTCCTGCAAAGAAGAATTTTAAGGAGGATAATTTGTAGATGTTTATAGATAAAATGGTGGCGACTTTAAGGAAACAATTTGTGGAATTAATTGGTTGCCACTTCCTTCAGTCAAGTGACTTCTGTTAAGTAACATGGCCCAGGGCTTTCCTAGAGTTCACCTTACTTCCACAGGAGAAAAATAACAAATAATGTTGCCTTCTCCCTTCAGCTGGTCACAGGGCAGCACCCTTTCTGTTTTGATGCAGGTGAGCACACATCCTCACACGCCTGTGCACGGCCACGTGCTCGGCTTTCTCCCTCCCCTTAGCCCACTGAAGCTCACTCGCCTAAGGCTGCCAGCCAGATGCGCTGTGGAGAGGTAGAGCTAGAGCAGTTCTGGGACAAGTGAACCCGTTAGTTGCTCCAGGGACCAAGCAGGAAAATGGGGGCAATCAGGCTATTGCCTACAGGGAGCCAGGAAGGCAGCTGTTTCTAAGGTCCTTCTGAAAATCTAGATACCTTGGTACAACACAAGATGTGCATAAATTCTTAAATCTTAAGTATGAGCCTATTTCTTTGGCAAGAAAAGCCCACTAGCCTCCTCAGAAATGTGTTCCCTATTTATCTTCACTGCCTTTGTCTTCTAGCTTCTTTTACCCTCAGACAGGCTGCTGTCTCTCTTCCTCTTTCTCTGCCTTAAGCCCTGTCTTAGTGACCAGCCTGCTCTGCTGTGCTCTAAAGGCAGGTGTTATTGGAACTCTGCATGAGTGCTTGTAGGAGTTAAAAACCCAGAGGTAAATGCCTTGCTACTTTGGGTGAATGAGACATTCATTTAGATTCTTCTGTCTTCTTAATATTTTACAGAGATATTGTGATTAATGTTCATGGCATAACTAATAATTACATTCATTAGCAATGTTTAGTATTGAAAATAATTGTAGTTCTAGGCTACAACATAACTCACAGTTGTATTTGAGCTCCAGTTGAGTACCCTTCTCTCGGATGCCTTCCCTCCATGGGACAGAGAAGCGGAGCAGCATCAGCTCTTCCAGGCTGGGATCAGACCTGGTCAGGATGATGAGGAAGAACGAGAAGATTTGGAGAGGGAACTGCACAGCTTGCCTGCCACATGGCAAAGGGTGCCCTGTGGCAGGGCTTTGGGAAATAACAACCTGAATACCTCGAGGAGAGCAGCTCAGCTGTTGTAGCCAGTGCAGTTATTGCAATGTGTCACTTGGCCTGTGTGGTTTTGGAGCCAGAAGAGACATGAGGCTGGAGCAATCAGTTGCTATTTACATGCAACGTGATATTTGCTATTCCAAAGAAGTAAGGGCTGTTCAGCCTAGTTATCTAAGGAAACAGGACTTCTGCAGTCATGCTGTTTGTCCATCTGTTACCCCTTCACTCACTCCCTAGTAAATTGGGATCCCACTGGCCAAGGTCAGGCAAATTTGACAGGGGGACAGGGGGCACTTCCCTGTGCTAAGAGGTGGGTGGGCAGAGGCAGGAGAGCTGTAGGGGCACGGGAAGGCAGGGGACACTCAGCCCCTCGGCTAAGACAGGCAGCAGCCAACTGTATGTGAGTCCTGCCTGGGCTGCCAGTCCTGCCTGGCGCCCAGGCTCGTGCAGCTTGGGCCCAGCCACAGTGGCTGCGTGAGACCTCTGCCAGCAGCACGTACTGTGTCTGGTGGGGAGAGCTTCCTTCCTAATACACAAGTCAGCTTAAACCCTGCAAGATGACATCTGATTAGGTTGATCTCCTGAAGGAAATATCTCACAGCTATTTTGTGTCTGGGTGATTGAAAGCATCCTGATAGAAAATGATATGGTATTAAAACTCTTATTTTCTTGGGAATCTGCATTTTGCCCTGAGATTATTTTAAATAACTCCCTGAGACATACCCTTTTGCAAAGTAATCACAATTGTTACTATAAACAAATACCCCTATCACTCTGAGGGTCTGACCTCACATTATCAGATAAGCAGGCTTAGCATTCAGATGTCAATAGAGATTACTTTATGTCTGTCCATAGTGGTGACTGGGATAAAGCAATCTTTTCTGCAAATACAGTTTAGCCTTTAGGAACTTGCTGCTAACTCCTATGTAGCGTCAGAGATGGGCAGCATGCAGTTTGCCTGTGCTAGTGAGCTATAAATAAAGCAGGAGCCTGCAGCTGCAGCTGCCTGGGTGCTGTTGCAGGTCAATCTTTGTTTCGCACAAGTTTACTGAGTTTGCATTTAGATGACTGACCAACAAGGTACCACAACGGACTACAATAAAAATGATTTGATGGCATCAGCTGTCACAAACTGTCAAGATTACCACAAAGAAAAAAGTCCCATTCATTGTCTCAGTGGCATGTTTTTGATACAGAAAGTTACCATTTGATGCCACAGACTCAGAGCATAAAGAGTTAAAAGACAGCTCAGTGTCTCAAGGTCAACTTTCTGGGCTGAGGCAGAAGCAAGTACTTCTAGATCCTCCTTAACATTTTTAAATGACTCCAGTAGCAAAGATTCCACAGTCTTCCTAGGTAAAGCTAGTGTTCGTAGCATTTTTCTTTTAAAAGAGTATTCTGTTCTCATCCTCGGATCTATATCCTCCCTGAAGTACATCCAATTTCTGACTTTAATTAGAAGCAGCCAAATTCTCCAGAATTGCTCTTGTTATGTCCTTGTGACTTTCCTGGATTGTAAATCTGACAGCTTCAATGGTTCTGAAAACAGCACTCACATTCAGGATGGTGCATCACCTCTGATTCCAGACTTCTAGAGATTTCTGACGTACTCATGAAAAGCCATGGAGTACAGGGCTGTGATACAGAGCAGGTGCTTGAGACAACACCGGTTCCAAACTCCTTGCAACACACTTGGATTTTCACATGTCAAACTGCCTGAATTTCCCTCTTTGTCTCCATGTATCTCTGGTCCTTTTTCTATAACTAATAGTAACAACTACTGCAGAGAGGAGTGTGAACAATAACAGTCAGATGCCCATTAACATCCCCTGAAACCTCCTCAAGCATTTGACATTTTGACACTGTTAGGGATAGACTATTAGGAACTGAGTAGAGCCATTGAAATGTTCATTTGTTTGACTCAGAATAAGACAAAGCCTTCACAATTTGAATAGGAACATTAAAATTCATCCAAGAGGCTACTCAAAACAACAAATGGAAGCATATTGGAGAGGAAAAATGTGGATCCCTTAGGTGGGAAGCCATGCGAAACCAGACAGGATTAGAAAGCAGAGCATGGAGAGCATCAAAAGAGGTGACCCTTCCTCATCATTATCATTCCCTACCCTGGCTTTGCAAGCTTCTCTGTCAGCAGCACCCAAAACAAATGTCTCCTCTTTAAAAGCCTTTTAAGTCCTCTTTTCATGTAATCCTGTCTTTGTTCTGCACAGGACACCACAGTCATTGACCAGTTGTTCTTCTTTTCCACACACACTACTCCACAAATTCCACTCTGCCCCTGCAGGAAAGGAGCCCAGCATGGCACTACAACACCATGACATCATTTCAAAACAGTCCTATGAGTCCCTCCCTAAAATTCTTCTGCCATAAACTCTATGGAAATCTCACTGAGGATTAGACTGATATTATGCTAAATCTGCTGCTTAGCATGTTACCCAGCTCTGACCCATTATTTATGAGTGTGGCTGACCTGGAACTAGCCTCTATCTGTTGTCTTATATCTCGTGTTGGGCTGATTTGCTGGCAGATGGACCCCCTCTCT
Organism: Rhynchotus rufescens; assembly: GCA_032273925.1. Lineage (NCBI taxonomy): Eukaryota > Metazoa > Chordata > Aves > Tinamiformes > Tinamidae > Rhynchotus > Rhynchotus rufescens. The sequence continues at coordinate 16,143 of JAVCKT010019772.1, read as the reverse complement.
CTTCTGTCTTTGTACAACGGGTATCTTAATACAAAACTGAGGCTCTGAGCAACAGCTGAGATGCAGATAATAAGCAATGGCCAGCAAAATGGAGAAGGAATAGGAATGATTTTTATGTCTCAAAGCTTTGTTAATACAATTTCAGTATTATTTTTAATGGAACAATCCTGCTTAACCAAGATGACCCACCAGACATTGCCCATCTCTGATTTTAATGTGATTTTATGAAATGGATACGTTTGGCATGTCATCTGGAAACATTAACCAAGGAGGTTAAAGAGGTCAGTCTCTTGGTTTTAAAGCATCCATTTAGTGAATAGATAAATGAATTGACTAAGTGCTGGCACATTTTTCATAGAGCTATTATACCTGAATTTTCTTCTGAGCTGGTTATAAGCTCTTGGTTAATGGGGTAGAATTAGATTTTTACAGAACTCTGTGCAGATAATTTTCTTGGAAAACATTTTGAAGAGCCTGGCTGTCCAGGATATGAGATGTGATGTTCCATTGCTGTCTGAGTGATTGATTCTCAAACAGCAGAACTACAGCTTCAAGTCATAGCCTGTGGCTCCTCTGCTGAAGTTTGAGTGCTAGCACAAGAAAGCTGTAATAAAGAGAAATGAAACATTATATATAGGACCAGCCTCCAAACTCTCAGCTCTTAACATGACTGGAGATTAAGGAAATCTAACATTTGATCTAGTCCAGGTCTAATTGGCCTGGAAATTTTCAGGTCCAGAATCACCACATCTTCAAATCCTAGACTGTTTAACTTGAGCTCATCCATCATAATGTTATGAATGCAAATACAGAAGAACACCAAGGAAATAGGATCTTAGAGAAATCTGTAGTCATTTCAAACCATATAAATACTAAGTAATATATAACCTATGTGGACAAATATGACTATCAAGTATGGCTATCATATATGCCAAAAGCTATATTGTACTAGTAGGGATAGAAATGGGGAGAGATTGTTAGACTTAGAGTTTTTAAGAGTATTTTCCACCATTTTTCCTCATATTTTTCCATAAATGTTTTCTTCTGAAAGGTTCCTTTCCCTTCTGATATTCTAACATTTCCTTCAGCTAGGCCAAAGAAGATGCCCAAGGAAAACATTGGATTTTTCTAGGATTATAGAGCCTTTAATCTCCAGAACACAAAGCTGCAAACTGTGGCTATCTCCACTCACTTTCTGGTGTTGTCTGCTACTAGAGAAGGATGGGGCTCTGCCATGCTTACACTTCTCCACTGGGAGGTTGTATTCTGCTCCCCTCCATCACCTCTTCCGAACCTCGGCAAGCCCAGCCCCCCGGCCCCTCCTCAGAATTGATCTACTCGAGATCCTTCACCATCCTGGCAGCTACCCTAGGCCTTGCCTTCTTTTCCGTATTCCTCTTCAGGTCAAGAGGATGAAGAGGAGCTGAGGGTGGTACTGCAATCCAGGTGTAGCCTCGCCACCACCAAGTGGGTAGGAATAGTGATTTTCCCCACTGCTAGCCATGGCCACAGGCCTCCAAACACTGCCCAAGGTGCTGCCTACCCTACCCTTGGTGTCCTCTCTAATGCTGGGCCCTCTCCAGCAGGACCGCTCAACCTATTGCTTCCCTCCCAGCATTGCTGCAGGAGGGCCCATCCCAGGTGCCGAGCACCTTGCTCCTCCTTGGGGGGATTCATGAGGCTCCCATTAGCCCAGGTCTCAAACTTGCCACGGTTCCCTAGCCCCCACAGCCAGTCATTTGACTAGAAGGCTGTCAGGCTGGCATTTGTCCTTGATAAATCCATGTTAAATGTTCCTAATTATTTTATTGTCCTTTACCCATTTAGGAATGGATTTCAAGAGGATATGCTCCGTGTTCCTTCTGGATTGATGTGAGGCAGAGCAGCCCAAAGTTCTCCACTTCCTGCAGGTAAAAATGACTGTAAAGTTAGCCTAGTCACTGGTAATATGCCCCAGCTCTTATGATTTTTCTAGATAGATACTTTTGTAGGTTTCTTCTTAGGCCGCTTTCTTAGTCTCAGCATTTGCAGCTTACAGGATTTCTGAGTGAGAAGTTGCTGTCAAAAACTCTCTGTGGTTTTTTTTCTTGTAAGAATTTGCCTAGTTGCTTGTGTATGTGGTATGAAGAGCCATTCCTTCTGTCTGTAGCAAACTTGCTAAGTACTAGTTTCATTTCTTCTTGTTGTACCTCAAAATACAATGAACGATCGTTTACTATTGATCCTCTCCCACCCTATCTCATTTTTGATCGTTTTATAGATCTCTATACAAGTGATAACAAGAGGTAACAAAAATACGCAAGTCAGAAGACAAGTGCTAAATTCTGCCTTTCTGACCCTTTTCTCTATGCAGCATGTGGCTCCTCACACTTCATATGAGTCTCGTCTTAGGAGACTCTGTTCCTACACCTTCACGTTCCTGGCACTCCGCCAGTAAGTAGTAACTAGGGATAACCATTTTCCTGCTCATTTACCTGTGTGGCTCTAGAAATTGCATAATGGTAAACATATGCTTTACTGACATTCTTGAGACAGCCCCACTCACAAGTGTAACATATTGCCTTTGAAGGATATGCTAACACAATTTTCCTCTGCATTCCTCCAGGCCATAGAGTCAAGAACTGCCACAGGCAGAGGTGCTATCAAGAGCTTCAGCTGGATTATTATCTGAATTTCATTAGAATTATGAATAGTGGCACAGATGAAGTTGCCTAGAGGAGAAGAAAATAGAAAAAAAAATCTTAATCTGTTAAAGAGCTTTAATTTTCTGTGAAAGATTGCTTTGACTCTTTGCTCTGCTAATCTGGTGCTTGTGTTTATGAGGACAGTATACATCCTCCAGCAACAATTTTAATGTCTGCTTAACATACACTGTTTTCATGATCTAAAAGTCATTATCTCGTGACTTCTTGTGAGTTTGGCATTCAGAAAAGAACAGACCTGAAGGGAATGAGATAACCTTCAGGTTAGTAACAGAATCATCTGAATCCAAATTTGTCCCAACAAGCAGGAGATGAGGAGGCAGAAAAACAAAGCAAAGTCTCTAATGAAAGTGGAATATTCATGGGAATGACAGTTGCCAGGCACTTTTCCTGTGCTATGAGCTAACCTGTTCCCAAGCAAACAAAACTGTATGTTTTGAGGTTATAAAGTTAATAGTAATTTTTAAGAAAACCAATACAGAGGCATCCTGCTAGGGAGGCTGTCTTCACTCTGAGATTTATTATGCAGCAGAGTCGTCTTATATGGAGGAAAGCTCAGGAGACGTGAGAAGGTAGTTCAGGCTCCTTCATAAAATCCTGTGAACTCTTTGAGCACAAGGTGCTCTTGGGACGATGCTTGGGCTTGGATTTAGAAAAATGAGTTGCTTCTGTATCAGACGATTCAAAAAGAGAGCTCTATCTTAGTTCATCTTCCTCAATGCCCTGGTAGAGTTACTCATCCTAAAATTATTGAATGGCACCATCTTGTGGGCATTGGAAAGCATTGAGACTTTGAATCTTTTCCTCTATATGTAGTTAGAATGAAGTACTATGTTTGAATAGTGATGTCACTTTCTAAAAGATGGATAAGGTTGATTCATTCTTGCGCTGTTAGTCGAAGACTAACTAGCCAGTCACCAGGAACTGGGTTTTTTTCCTGCTTGATTTCTGGTCTTAGGAAACAGGTCTTAGGAGTTTAGTGGAAAATTTTAATACCTTAACTTATTTTGCCTTTGTTAGTAGTGTTATTTGGAAAACTGTGAACACAGATGCAATAATCAAAATTTTGCAAATATAGAGGAAACACGTAGTAAAAGCCCTGAAATGTGTATTGAAGAAAAGGTCAGCTGTCCTTCATGCAATATTTTCTCTTCTTGTAAGATCATAGAATCATAGATATGGCAGCAGGTCTATGCTTCACAAAACACAATCCCCTCAAGGAACTAAGGTGCAACTAGAAAATATGTTATATGTAGTGTTGTGTTTGCCCTTAGGATTACCCTGGCAGCCATAGGGCTTGCCCATTATTGTAATGTTTCTATGAATCACTAGGCATTTGGTCATGAATAGTCCATGCACTGTCATTCTAAAGCTTTCCTAAAAGCAATTGCTTCCTTGTGCATGTTTCATGCAAAGTAGCTTCTGATAAGAGTTAATGTGACTGTACTTACATGGAATATCAAGTCTTTTGTCAAGAATATGGTTACCAATCATTTGTAAATCCCAGAAACTAATAGCTGTTCCTTGAAATCTGCCTGGATAAGATTTTGGATAAGAGATGTTTCAGTATCTCTCTGGAGAAGAGAAAAAGAAATTATATTCTCCCCAAAGGTATGTTTTAGCCTAGACCACATCAAGAAAACTGAACAATATAGTAAGACCATCTCAGGCAGCTGAGCAAACAAATTCATTCAGTTTTACTGCCTATGGTGAAAAACACAATTAAAATTTTAAGTAACTAAATATCAACTTTCCCATTCAGTTTTGGGCTTTGAACTTTTGGTTACCCAACTGTGTTCAGGAACTCTCGAAGCATATTTATGAAGGCAGATCATGCTGGAATCCATGTTGTGCTGGAGCCAATGCTGTTGACATCCACAGAATCTGTGAGTAAAGCCAAGAATCCAAAATCAAGAAGACCAAGAAGTGAGGAGGGAGCCAGGGGAAGAGAGCAGAAAATCTTGGTGGAGGAGTTAAGTTTTGGAGAGCAAGGTAGGAGTGAGAAGGAGTAAGATGAGTCAAAGGAAGGCTCTGGGCTCCGGTCATCCTAGAGTCTCTTGGGGATCTCTGTGCCAATGTCAAGTTTGTGTCTTCTGGCTGGTTCTTCCCCTGAAGACTGTAAGAAAATCTGCTTCCAGAGCTTCTGCCATGAAGGAGCAGCTTGTTGCATTTATAAATAACCTTGATGATGAGCCAGAATTACACCATCTCAGGCATTGTATGGGCCCAGGAAAAAAAAAAAAAAAAAAGAGAGAGACATTTAATTCCTCAGAGAGTCTGCAACAAAAGTATAGACCAAGAAACAAAGAGGCAAAATGGAGAATAAGGAAACAGAGAGTTCAAACTAGGGACCAGAAGGAGGAAATTCTGAAGTCGGTTATGAGGATTTCCTCTTGCATGTCGTGGATGTGCCTGTAAGGGAGAAAAGATAAAGATACTCATTTGAAAATTCAGGAAGCTCATGATAGCGGTGAGCTTCCAGCTCAAACAGATATGGTCAATCAGATATTCAAATGTGGAAGAGTATGTGTTTAAAGGCTGAAGAGAGTCTTTAAAACAGCTACAAACACTTGAAACCTCAGTGAAAGGAATCGGGGAACCCTCTAGTGGGAGTATCTGAGCAAGGCAATCACAGATATCAGCTGGGAAAATGATCTCCATAGCAGCGTTCAGGATGCTCACAGACTGGGCAAGGTGGGTTTGTCACAGCTGAAGGATGCTTGAGCCTGGTCCTGAGCCTGAACTGCTGTGGTACCATGCAATTAATGTTAAGTCCCAATGGACCTAAGAATTTATATTCTGTAGAAATAGCAGTATATTTCACTTTATTTTCTAGCCAGGACTCTAGAACACTTTGTTTTCCATCCATCACTCATTAGGCACTAGGGAAAATCATACACATGCTGAAACATTCATCCTAAAACATAACAAGGCAGAGAGTGACTAAACACGGCAGCCTTATATTGGCTCATCTTCATATTACACTCCTGTAATCAGAAGAGAAATTCCATATAGTAAGCAAGTGAAAATAAAACCCAGCAGGTACACTGATGCAATTGCTTCCTTTGGGAAAAGTTTTCCCTCTACGCAGGTGGGCAGATGAAGGCTCTGAAGAGCCAGCTTACCAGAGATTGATAACCAGACCAGTTTGACGATAGAATTTGCCCTCTAGTTGCGTAGATATCTGGTTGCGTCATTTTTTCACAGTTTGCATATTCTCTTTTAGCACTGAGCTGCTACGTTGGACTGACTATCAGCAGACGGTGGTTGGTTGCTGACAGCAGAGGATGGCTCTGGCTACAGAACAAACTGGCAAAAGACAGTCCACTTCTCCTGGCAGGAGCCAGGACTATCAGGACAGAGCCTCCCTCTCAATGAAGGGAAGTCCTCACTTTCATAGATGATGAAGATAATGCATATTGGCCATCTGCAATAGTTTAACACTTTCAATTTTATGATGCAGCAGCACATTCAATATTTCCACCTATTTATGCAGTGTTTTTAGGGCTGTATTTGACAGGCTTCGATGTAAACATGGCTTTGCTGGCACATAGACAGGATTTTTTGGCATTGCTGTGCCTTTCCATAGAATGAGTTGATGTGTGACTCATGTAAATTGAGATTTCTACTTCTAGCAGATGCAGCTCCTCAGTATAAACCTCAGAAGAGTTGGAGGGTTGCTGGGATTTCAGTTACAAATCTTAAAGCCTAAAATTTGGTGTCTGCATCCATGATAGCTGGCCTCATTTTCAGGAGGAATAAGTGCAGCCATTCCAACAGAGCTGGCCAGGACTATGAATTTCTGATTCACAGAGATTCCTATTTTAAGGATACTTTCATATCCCAGATCAAGATCTAAATCCCCAAGTACCAACACTGAAAATAAAAAGCATTTCATCCTGCCTGCACAAAGGCTCTTCCACATCCCCAGCTGCTGCCAGCATTTACACTGGACAGAACGTAAATCAGGACTTGGGAAAAATCAGGAGTCCCAGCTCAGGTTTTGCCCACCTGCCTGAGCTGTCAAGGACCAGGGGGTCTAGGAGCAAAGGCACATCAGGAATCCTGCTCCAGAGGCTGCCTTTTTCCTAAGTGCTCAAGCACTAGGGAGCCAGCTAACCTGAGAGCCTGTGGATCTATCTCTGGGTCTCTGCAAGGCAGGGTTGTCTGAGGGGATCTCTGCAGCCTGAAGATCAGAAAAAGGCCACACTCTGATTGCTCCTCAGCCCTGCTAGGGTCAGACCTCAACAGATGCTTCTCAGGAACTCATCAGTGCAGAACTGTTTGCATAAACACATACCAGTTTTGGTGAACCTTACAGCAGATCCCAGTATCTTTGAACAAGGAATCGGTCTTTAGCCTGCCCTGAGCTGAGCAGACCTTCAGAGAATGAGGTGTGTGCAGAGTGGCACAGTGCCACCTAGTCTGGGACAACAGCCCAGAGACAAGAGATGTCCCCACTCATTTCACAGGACTTACCTAATCCTGAGAGGCCAAGCAGGTGTCTAGATATACAAGCCAAATTGAAAGCTCTAGGGTTATTTTCCCTGGCCTACACCTACAAAAGTGAGGGTCTGCTTCTAGCAGCAGGTCCTTCTAGCAGCTCTGTGGAGATGTTTCAGATCCATAGGGCATCTCAGATGTCACTAGTTGATTATAATTTGGGGACAGCAGCCCCCAGTGAGCTCCCATTCATTGCCAACGAAGTGAGTGATGTCAGTCAGACGATGCCAAGGGAGAGCTACCTCCAGCACCTGGCACAGTTTTGCACCATCCATCATTCCAAGGAGAGAAAAAAGTAAATATAGGTCATGGACCTTCATTAACCTGCACTGTTATTAAGGCAGTACCCAGAGGAATTTCACTCACACTGTTGTATCTCTCCTACTGCAAATCACCCAACATCCCATTAAGAAGTTCACACTGATGTTTTGATTTAACTTCAGTAACTTGCAGTTGAGATCTTGAAGGTGTGTTGATAAAGGCAGTCTGACAAGAGTGAGCCAGAAAGATGATTTTAAAAATGAAATTGGGTAGGCTGCATTCTGTGAAGGGGTAAGGGTTTCCACCTCCTAGGCTTTCACCTAAAATTAAAACAAAAAAGAAAAAACAGCCCGAGCTTGCACCTAAATTACGCGTACTGAAATTTTAAGTCATCTCTCCAATAAAGATCTGAAAGGAGATGATTTTTTTTTCTACCTCACCTCTCTTACCTTGTGGTAACAGCACTTTCACTGTTACCATCATCAGCTTTATCAAAAGGAGACCATTTTGTTCATTATGTGCAGAAGGCTTTTAATAGAGTTTATAGTATCCATTAACTGAGATCCTCCAGTATGTTGAAGCAATTCAATATCCTCTGGGGCATTACTGCAGAATATTTCAAATTATTTAATAAGGCACATTCAGGGTTCATTTTCTGTCCTGAATCAACTAGCTGTACTAAGCAGAATAAAAACAGGCGTCAGGCAGTGAGAGGGTGACTCTGACTGTGAACAGGGCCAAATCTGCAAGTTCTTCCTCAGTTCTCCATTCAGTAGATCTTAGCTGAGATCTCACTAAAGGCTGTTAAACACTAATACCAGTTTCAAGGTTTCTGATGTTTGGGCACTCTGGTAATACAAATATTACAGAGTTGACCAGAATTATCCTCTCCTGGGTGCTGATGAACGAGCCCTTCCTACAGAAATTTCCCATTCCGAGGCAGCCTCCAGAGATCACAATGCCAACGCAAGCAACAGCTTGGGCAAGAGGACCCCAAAGTCTTCAGTCCTCCATGCAGCTCTCTCACAAACACACAAACACACTTTGGCACCCTATATCAATGGAATTAATGCAAAATCATCATCCTTGGAGCATTTTTGAAGTGTCATAACACTTCTTTCAGCAGTCTGATGGGATGGTCTACTTTTACACAATTTAATTATGTTGCTAATCCGTCACCTGTTGAGTGAATTGTCACTTGTCAGCTTTACATACACATTAAGTCTTAAAGAAGATAGAAACAGAGAGGACCAGCTGCAGGTTAGCAGGATCTGAACTCATTACATCTGCCAATAGAAACAATTCATCTTTGTCATTGACTGAGTCGCTACAGGTATCCTGTTCAGAAAATCCATAATACTAATACAATTCTTTCTACCAAGCTTTAGAGGAAATAAAGTCTAGAAAGATTTCACTTGGACTAATGCAGTTTTCAGGTATTTCTGAAGTGCATTTTGCTGGTTGCACTTACCCCACATAAAAAGCGCATTGCAGAAACAACAGCTGGAAAGGGCAGAGAAGCCAGTGGTAAGTGATTATAATCCTTTCTTTCTTTTTTTTGTCTTTTTTTTTTTTTCATGAAATACAGTGTTTATGGGACAGGGAGACGCAAGGCCTAGGAACTAACAGTCTTCATGGTCAACTTCACTTGGACAGTAACCAGTCTCCAAGGAGAGTTCTGCAAAGACTCCCTTACAAATACTTTTGCATTTATAGTACATCTGAAAATTATTCTTAATAGCCTCTAGCAGTTAATTTTGGGGTTAGAACCTATTGTAGGGATTGAAACAGTTGCTTGCAATTTGGATTTCTATTTTGTAATAAATTCAATAATATATTTAAATATGTATTCCTTTTTAAGGATACACTAGAACTCATGAGTGGTGGAGAGTCTGCAAAATTCTGCAGATTTTGCTCCAACTGAGCTTGCTTTGGGCATTTGGGTTCCTAGTCCCAGCATGGCAAATCCAACTGAAAGCATCTCAGCTCTGCAAAACCTCAATAACTATTAAGGGAAGACTTTTGTTCCTTTTTGGTCTGTGTCTTCTGTGAAAAGATTAAATTAAGCTGATATGTTCTGTGAAGAGGTTCAGTTTCTTAGCACTGGCATTTCTCATACACAAGTACACAGACAAGTTTCTGACAAGCTCTTGTCTGCAATATCTATAAATTATTAAGAAGATCCAGACAAACTGGTGAATGTTGTATTAGGAATGGTACAACCGTTGGTACATTAGGAATGGTACAACCATTGGTATTATGGTACAACCATAATACTTTATTTACTTGCCTGATTGCAAGGTAGTAGAAGCTCAAACTCCCATTGCTAGTGTCATGTTAGCTCCTGTACAAGCAAAGAGCAGAGGGCTTAATATTAATATATTCATATAATATAAGGAGAAAAACCTTACTTTGGAATCTGACAAGCGTTTAACCTTGTTGATATCTTGTAGCATTGAATTCCCCAGATTAATTATGGGTTGTGTAAAAAAGCCTTCACGTTCATCAGTTTTGAGAACTAAATGCTTAATCAGTGGTTGTCAGCATTGACACGTGTGTAGAGGTGTAGCAAAACAGGGAATTAACACCTGTAATCTTCATGAGAAAGGAAGAAGTCCAACAATACAAGGCTGTACCACAGTCTCATCCAGTTACTGGGAAAACATCTTTTTCAATCAAACTATAGGTACAGATAGGCACAGATTGTCTGCTGATCCTTTTTATTCTTTAACCAGAATTCAGCTGATAAATTCTGTCGATTTTTTTTTTATTATTATTATGGAATAGGCATGGTAATCTGGTTATTTTTGTACTGTTTTTGTCAGATGTAGTCTCAAACTAGGACAGGAATTGGGAAGCAAAACAAATAGGCTACTTAGAAACAGGAGACACAAGTTTTTCGGCATGCAGGCACTGTGCATTCACATCTCAAAAGCATTTTCAGAGATGGAATAAAATAAGCCTTGCTCTTCTCATAGCTGATTAAACTGAGCTGATATCCTCCAGACAGAAGTGTATTATTTCATCTACCCTGTATTTGAAGGGATGTATGACATTCAGTGAGAGTTAGCTACATCTTTATCCTTCCTTTGGAGTTATTCCAGGCATTTATTGAGTGCCTGCCCTTAGAAATGAGCAATCTCACTGTGGGATTTGACAGCGAAAAAGCATCTGATTCATGTCTGGAAGGATCCTGACCTGACCTGACCGTGACACGTGACACTCACAGGGCTCTTGTCCTGCCAGAAGAGCAAAAACAAGCAGTTGAAAATGGTGGAAAACTGTTGAAAATGCCCGCCAAAACCCACAGAATTCAATAAATAACTCAGGGCTGAGGGGCTCAGATCTCTGCCTCTCTGGTGGCTGAGTGACACCTGGCCAGTCTTTCACCCACCTGTATAATGAGCTAGCGTTGTGCAGTTACCCTCGCTGCAGCATGGTATCAGATGAGATTAGGGTGGCTAGGAATATAAGTGTTCTGCTTTCACCTGGGGTACAGATAGAGGCCTGCCCTGTATTTTATAGATTATGTTCCTTAAAGGAAGAAGATGAACTAAAGGATCAAGCTGCTGACAGTGCGAGGGGCCTTCTCCAAGTCTGAAACATTTCATGCTTGGTTGTCTCAATCTCTCTCAGCAGCTTTTTCTCAAACATGGAGGATGTAAGAAAAAATGTTGGTTAGATCTAGTTAACTATACTGATTCAATGGTTTTTCCCTATAGCATCCTGTAAGAAACCAGGAAAAAAATGTAGTTCTACACTGAAAATTAAGAGATAGAGAAGATTCTGTGTCGAGATAGGTCTTCCTTGTATCTCAGTTGCAGAGATGCTCTTGCATCTGCAGCAGGCTCCATTTTGTCACATGTGCATGGTGGTGGGAGTCATCATCCTGTATTGCTCTCTTGACGTACATCTGGTATTGCTCTGCACTCGCAGTGGCCCACTCCACTATCTGCTGCTTGCAGAAAGCTTGCCTTACATTCACATACTCTCAGAGATTTCCCTGCCTCAAGGGCTCTCTCTTCGTCCTGAGGGTAAGAGCGAACATAGGCTGAAATGCACCCAGCCCCACTGATCTGTGCATTTCCTGCACGTGCTCTTTGGGGCTGGCTCAGGTGCAGCTCAAGCTCAGTGGCACTGGTTTCCAGGTGAGCCTATCACTCTTTCCCCAGCCATGGTGTTAAGGAGATAAAGCAACCAGAGAGGCACAGCTGGGTGCTGCACAACCTCGTACTGAATATGAACAGGGCACTGAACAGGGAGACCAGGTTTGCTCCGTGCTCTGCCAGCAGATACCTGGCAGTCCCTTCACTGCTTTGCATGACCTGTTGAGATCACCTGGGAGCCCCAGGTTGTACCAAGGCAATTGAGCTCACTGAAGGGAGGTGAAAAAGGAGCAAGAAACATCTCACTGTGTTTTTTCACAGGTATAGGATCCCAGAGAAGACATCAATATCTCCCAAAGCCTTTTGTTCTTCTGTTTCCCAGAAGAAAATCTTCCTTGAGATTTTTCATATGTGTGCTCAGGAAAGAAATGTGGCAGGAGGGAGCAGAGCTGAGGTGAAATTAGCTTCCACACCGCTTGGGCTTCTTGTCATGCCTTCTGCTCTCTGGGAGAGCATTCCCACCATTCCTACAAGTCAGTGAACCAATATATATGAGGGCACCACATAAGCAATTTATGCTCAGTTCCAATGACCAAAAGCTGCCATTACTTTTGTGAGTTTCCCGTTTCATCATTCCCTCTTGACCCCTCACTGCTCCTCTTTTCCTTTTGAGCTTTTATGCAGAGTGTCCATCAGAAGAAACAGCATGGCCGTGATGACACCCCGACATGGCCTTTGCAGCAGGACACACTACCCCGGCCTTTCTGCTAAGGTTTGTTCCAGAGCTGGGTCGCAAAGCGGGCTCTATTGTGGCCCTGTGGCCCTGCAACACAGAACTGCTCTTGCTAGTAACAGGCCATGGCTTTGTACCAAATCTGCAAAACCTCCGAACTGGGGCTTGTCAGCTTTGCTTTTTCTGAACTTTTATTGGTCTTTACTGACAGTTGCCTCCAGGTTTGTTTCAACTTAGTTTAGCCATAACAGTGATCTTGATTTTGACCAGGTGGCTATTGCTTGGATATTGAGCTGAGATGCATTATTTTTAGCCAACCATCAAAATCAGAGATCTAGGCAGAAATTCCCAAACTCTAAATTTTCTTCCAATTCATCAATAAAGGTTTCCCAGGAAAATGTGCTACATTTCTAAAGTATCTATGTAATTTTGCAAATGCACTATGTTTGTAAAAAAGTTCAAAAAAGAAGCATTATGACCAGCCATTCCATTGGCTTCAGCTTTCTTAAACTACTGGAAAGGACAAGAGCAGGGCATAGACAGGAGTCACCCCAGCAGAAAGTCCTCTGTCACGGAAGAGATTTACACCACCTGACCACACTCAGAGCTGAAAAAACTGTATGAATGTCTCCCATAGTTTCATGCTGGGGATTCTGGGCACAATTACAAGGTACCCTGCACCTGAACTTACGTATACGCCTGTAGCAAGTGTCTAAGGGAGTGAGGGTTGGTTAGTGGCTGTAGCACCTGAGCAAAACCAGCAATTCCTGGTTCTGTGCCCACTCCATCAGCAAGCTGCTTTGCAAACCCGGGCTCTTTAAATGTGTGGGAGTGTATGTGTGTGTGTGTGTTTCTGCAACATGGGAATAATAAAGCCTGTCTAACGGCAAGGATACTGTCATCATTTAGTAGCATTAGGAAAATCCTTATGAGAACTTCAGACAGAAGGATCTGTTCACTGTAATGCTAATTCACCTCTCTTTTGAGTGTTTATGGCACAGTTCAAATTTCAGATGCTCTTGGATGGGAACTGGAGAAAACAATGTGTATGTCCAAGGGCTCAAGTAATGCCGGATCCAGAGCATGCTGAAGTCAATGAAAACTTCCCTGTGCATTCTAGTAGGCTTTGGATCAGGCTCAGAACATGCACATGCTTTATTTTGACTAGGGCCACAAAACATATGCAAATAACTAATTAGAAGTATTTCCATGCATAGTCAGAGTAATAGTGGGCTAAAACAGGGCATACAATCACTCATTCTAACAATATGAAAACTAGCCCTAACATGAAATGTTTAAGCCATAGACTTGAGCATCCAGGACTTTGGAAGATGGGAAGGTGTGCTAAATCTAGACTCAGATCTGTAAGTGGCCAGGCATGACTTGGAGATGTTTGGATTTGATATTTGAATACTAGGTGATAAATCTGAATATAGTGAATATATTGTTCCCTCCTTGCTAAATGAAAAGACTTGATTTTCTGTGCTTTGCCTGTTTCAAAAACAAAGCAATGAAATATAATGTTACTGTAATCTCTTAAATTATATGATGCGTGGAAGTCCTCCATCCCTAAAAACAAGCTGCAGCAAAAGGTACTGAGTCTAGTTGCTTTCTAGGAGTTTAATTCTGGTCAGGTCTTTGTGCTTCATGCTGTAGTCAACTGCCTTGGTCCTCTGCATCTTATCAGGGCTTTACACAAGTCTAATCGCATGAACCTACTTCCCTGCTGTTACAGCTCCCTCTGACCCTAGTCCTCGAGCATGACATCTGAGAAATGTTCAGTTTGAGGCTCTTCACCAGCCACTGTACATTAACCTTTTGTCTATGTACCTGCTGTTTAGCACAGAGGCACTTCAGCTCTTCCCTTGCTAAACAAAGGCAGGCGTTTTAACTGAGCAAAATGCTTTATGACTCTGGGCATGGCTACTCCGTGTACTGTTAGGCTCTTTCCTCTGCAGAGATTCGCGTTGGGTTCTTAAACATCTCTGATGCCTTGCAGGCAATCCATTAACATCAGTGTCCCCTAATTGGCTAGCCATACCATTATTTATAGAAGAGGGTTCTCTTCCTAACTCTGCAGCTACCAATCCCTTCGTTTCTTAAGTATATAATCATCTGCATTATCAGCTGTGGAGCATTTTACCCTGCTACATATTTTTGACTATATAATGAGCTCTGTGTGCGTGAATGACATACAAAAAATAGATGAATATTGATGTTGCACTTACTGCAGTGTATGAGCTGATCTGGTTAGACACGAAATGCAGACAGAAAACTGCCTCACCTCTCGAGCTAATTTTAGTCTCTCCCTGTCGTCTCTCTAGCTGTGTGTGTGTAAAATCACTCGCAATCTGACAGCGTTCCAGTAACCTGTGCCACGCACAGAGCAGGATGTACTTCCTAACCATCTGCTTGCATGGCATGGGTTAACTGAGCCTGTGGGATTGTGCTTACCTAAACAAAACCACTGCAGTGAGGGGAAAAACAATGAATGGGTGGAGATGATCAGCCCATGCATTCCAGCGAGTGCAGTCCAGGCAGCAATGACAGCCTGAAGGTTGCAGCGGCAGCGGGATCTGCATTCCAAGTGCTCACATCTCACCGTTTGGAGTGATTTGACGTGGAGCTGCACTTCATTTGCTGAGCCATGGCCAGTAACCAGGCCAGCCTGCAGGACGATCAGAGCAGGCACTGCAAGTTCTTGTCCTATATGTTCTACCAGGCTGTGAGAGATCACAAGCCTGTATGGATGCTGGAAGACATGAGAACTATGGAATATTTTTACTGGGAAGAAAATGCCAGCCTAAGAAGCTACTCACCTTCAGAAGCCCTTCTCTATGCAGTGGTGCATAATCACCTGCCTTATGCTCAGTATCTGCTGTCTCATTTTCCAGAGGAGGCTCTCAAGGTGCCTGGGGAACATTTCTGCTACTGCCCATCCTCTGCCCCACACTTGGCCATGGCAGTTACCTATGACAGGAGAGATATCTTGGGACTGATCATCAAAATTGCACACAAGCTCCCCAGCTTGAACTCCTACATTAACAGGACCGGCTGCTTTCATCTAGAGGATGGGAAAACTCCCCTGCATCTTGCCTGTGAACTGCTGAGGTCAGAGACGGTCCTCATCCTTCTGGGGAATGGAGCTTCTCCCAGGATAGAGGACAGTAAAGGGCTTACCCCGCTGGACGTCATCCTGGAGCAGATGTGGGACTCCAAAGTCAATGTGGCATCGAAGAAGCTCTGCCTTGACTACCTCTTGCTTTTCATGCCCAATCCACAGTTTAAGATGCGGAAAGTTCTGCAGGATCATCCAGACCACTGGACAGCTTTGCTGGGAGAAGACAAATTCAACTGCCTGGTGGGGAACACACCCGCTTCTTTATACCTGCAAGCTATGCAAACTATTCTCCAGACTCTGCCCCCCTCTCATTTTCCTAAAAGCATCCAGGAACTACCTATACCTCAGGCACTAAAGCCCTTACCATCCTATGGCAAAAAACTACCGACAAAAAACGTGGTAAATGTTTTTCCTTGACTTTATTTGCTGGGTCTTGGATTTTCAAAGGCAACCTAGGGGAGCCGTTCTTTCATGATCCTTTGCATTTTAGTGTGATTTTAGTACTTAACCTGTTAGGCTATGCTGGAAAATCCAATATTTTGTGACAAGATTTTAAATGTTTTTCTAACTGATTGCAGGCACGCCACTTTTAAAGGAAAAATCTTTCTTGTTCTGTTGTTTTGTTGTGCATGTGAAGGGTTAACTGTAGTTGAAACTGTGTTATGTTTGTTTTTTAGCTGTCGACTGATACCAGTGTATCCAAATTCCCAATATGAT
>JAVCKT010019765.1:0-23160 GCA_032273925.1 Rhynchotus rufescens | reverse complement strand
TCTCTTTAATAATGTTGTGATAGTGCTTTGATCACTGCTCCAAAAGGAAATGCCTGTAATTTCCTGTACAGGTCCTGCCAGGTGCTGGGCTCCATCAGATCTCCTGGAAGCTGATGAGAGTTGCAAGCACTCTCACCTGGCAGGACTTTTGATATTAGAAAATCTCAGAGTTAAAATTTCACTTGGATTCTGAACAGTTTAATGTCTGAAGTACGGAGAGTACCAGAAGCTGGTTTCCTTCACGACTGATCTCTTCCACCCTAACTTCCCACAAAAGACTTCCAAAGCAGTCCAGCTTTTGCTCTGCGCATCCTTTTTGAGGCACTGGCTGGGCAGGAAATCTAGCAGACCGAAGGAAACCTGGCTGACAGTTAATCATCTCTTTTTAATAATTGGTGGTGGTTGTCCATACACCTGCAGGTCCTGTGACTCCCAAAGATTTGGGAGCCAGTTGTGCCAACCTGAGGAAGTAATTCCTGAGGTTTGTTGAGCTCTGAGCAACGTGGCTCCTGGGAGGCAGCTGCCTCCTGGAGGACGTGCATCATGTCTCGGGGCTCTCGGGGCCTCTGGTCCAAGGGACTGGCCGTGACACAAAAAGGCCGAACTATTTTGGTACCTCGCTGGCTTCTCTGGGTGTGTCGTGGTGGTTGTAGGGCTCCAGCCAGCAGCCTGCAACAGGAACACAGAGGAAGCGTTCAGTTCTTGCAGAGTCTCAGCCCTGGAGGCATTTCATGGAGCTGCTAACGCTCACGAAGGGCTGGCTAGAAGGGTGTAAGCAGGCGAGCTGGGGCTCACGGAAGAGTTATTAATTGCAACTGTAGGAGTAGCTGGCAGAAACTCGGTGGCTGATACAGTCTTCCTCAGCCTCAGGTAAAGCTGGTGTCTTTAGGTGCACAGATCTCTGGCAGGGCTTATGTGAAGAGCTGTCCATGGATCAAAGCAAGCCAAATTCCCTTGGCCGTAGGCTTGTCAAATTGGTCAACGTATATAATATGGCTAAATAGGTTAAGTCTCTGTGTGTTATTATGAGGGGCTGCAGCCTTGCTGAAGATACCAGTTCTGGAGAGGTGCAGCAGAGGAAGAGGGAGCTGGTTGTTCCCACACAGGCCCTGCTGTAGCTTTTTCAAGGTTTCATAACAGAAATGAGCAATTTGTGTCTCCTGTTGCCATGGAGATGGTAAATGGTTGTCATAGGAGGCTTCTTGGTGAAGGAGCCAGTGTCTTTAGCTGCACTACCCTCCTCTGCAAGTCAAAGGCTTGAACCTGCTCCCGTTCACTTGTTGCAACAGTTTTGACCCCAGAGCTCTGCCTTCCCGAGAGAAGGACTAGAGCCCTCTATATGAGCATCAGCATATCTGAATTAGGTTTTATTGGGGGGGTAGGTGGCCACACATGTACTCAGATGAGTTTCGCAGAGATGATGGGGATCAGATATCCGTGCTGTGGTGACCACAGGATCTTGGTGGTCCAGTCTCACAGACTTGTGCAATTTCTGAATATCTTCAGCATTTTTATATTCCTTGGGCTGCTGTACAGTTTTATACAGTTCATTCTGCTTCCCAGTTTGGTAAGGGGCCCTTCCTGCACAGAAGGACCCAACCTCCAGGTCAGCATTTCACTTTTTCTTTGCCATCTATCCCAGAAGTAGCCACGTTTCTGACTGACTCAGTGTCTCAGGCTTGTGGTGTCAAGACAGGGATTTGTGTGAAGGAGACCGTATAAATCAGCCTGCTTCCCATGACTTAAGCAGCCCTGGCAACATGCATCAGCCCAGGGAATGGGCTGTTCTTTTGGCTCCTTCAAAATAAACAACTATATAAATTGTAAGATGATAATCATCAGAGCTCATTAGCTTAATACCATATGCTGCTTTGTATTCAGACAATAGATTTAAAAAAGGCCTGAGCTTCACTTTCCACAATCAGATTTACAGCAAACCCGCTTATCTGCGCTCCTCGCTTTCCCTTTCTGAGGACCACGTCAGTACTCCTGCCAAGAAAAGCATCAACATCAGCTCGAGTCTTGTGCACTTGCCCATAGCGACGTGCCCAAACGGTGTGAAGTCCTGCACGCCTCTGGGAGCATTTAATGCCTTCCAGTAGATTGCATGTTGGCTTTAAGGTGGGGTTTATTGACTGGTGTGGGTTATAATCTCATCAAAGCATAAGCTGTCGATTTGCTTCGATTATTTGTGTTCCTTGCTTGCTACCCCTGAATTCAGTTCTAGCTGCTTCTCCACAAGATGTGTAATTCTTCAATTTGGTAACTTAGTCATGCATTAACCACACTTCTGCAGATACCCAGAACCAAATGCCCTGGCTATAGCCACGCACGTGTTGGGCAGAGTCACAGTAAGTCCAATGGACTAAATATTAGGATATTACATAGAGAAATGTTTAATGCAAGATTAACTTGAGGCATCTTATGAGGGAGTTAAGGGCTTGGCTGAATGTCTGTGAAAATGTCACACTTGTCGGCTGAGCAGTAGCTTGTGGTTTTGTGACGAGGTCAAAAATTCTGCACAAACTGGGAATGTTGTTTCACATGTGTGGCCTTTCCCCTGCCGTATGAGCACAATTGCTCTTTCACAGGGCCTGCTCAGAGACAGGCTGAGTGAGGGCTCCCAGGTACTCTGCAGGATAAATAAATAAGGGGTGAAATCTTGGCCACGGGCAAACCAAAAATGGACATTTCCAATTGCCATTGCTTGCCATGGAAATGCTATTCTCAAGAATTTCTTCAAAGATGGTTTAGAAGGAAGGTAACTTAATGACACTTCTTGCTTTGAAAATTTTGACTTGTTTCAGCCTGGACAAGAGATCTTGCAGTTCTCAATAACCTCAGCAATCTCACCCATGTAGTAATCTTCTTTCTTGCTCTTCCAGGGTTTTCTTTTTTACAGGAAAAACAGAGTTCTTTTGAGGTCAGGGAGAAATGTCCAGTAAATGATCATAATTAGAGGTCAACTCGGCAACTTTTGGATTATGCATTCTGCAAGTTATTTCATATTTGCAAAAGCCCCTCAGACACAAGCTGCAACTTGTTATCGTACGTAATGTGGTTGTGGGGACGAAGGAGGAGAGGAGATTCCCTCATTTAGAAAATTGAGGTTTTTTTCTGGTTTTGCTATCGTTTTTCTCTTTTGGATTCAAACAGGAGGGTTATGCGCTTTTTAAAAAAAATAAGTCACTGGCTTTTGTGCCTTTTTGGAAAGGAAGAGTTAAATGTTTTCTTTGTGCAGTAGCGAAATGAAGCTATTTCTGGGAAAGTGGTTTTGCTTGACTGTAGGCTTAGATGCAAGGGGTTTGGCCAGTGGCGGGCACACAGCCATCCTGCCACCTCCTGGGCCAGCCTGCCCCATCTCGTGTGGGCCTTTCTTGCTCATCTTGGAGGCTGAAGAAGTTAAGTCTTTAATGAAGCAAAATGCGTGTAGTTAGCAGGAAAACCCTGGCTGTTCATGCCCTGAGACATCTCCCCTCCTGGGAGCGAGCAGAGCAGAGCAGCCTGGCACTGGCTGCCACTCTGCCCAGCAGGACTTTGCCAGGCCACCAAGAGTGGCCCCCAGCAGAACCCGAGTGGTTCATGGCAGCCGCTGGTGGCCAGGCTGCTGCCTGCAGAAGGATCATCCCGCCCTGCGAGATTTGCCTGGGGAAAGGAGATGGAAAGTTGGCGAGCAGCGTTAGTGACCGCGGAGCCGGCCCGCGCACACGTGGGCGCCGCGCGCGCCCGGCGCCTGGCTGCACCCCGGGCATTTTCCTTCTCGCGCTGAAGAATCGGTTCCTCTGCGGCCCGCCCGGGAGGCTGGGGATCTGTGGGTGAGCTGCAGGGGAAGCTGGTCGCCTGACTCGCTCGGCGGTGTCACAGCCACAGAAGCCAGCCTTCCTGCCAGCGGAGTGTAAAAAAATACATATATGTGAAAAAAAAATAGAGGCAAAACAAAAAACACCTGTAGCTCCTGGCCTGCTGCTGTCTGCGTGCTGCTTGGTTCTGTTTCTCAAACTTGAAAATGAGAAAGAAAGAAGCTAAGTGCATTTTTGTCTGTCAGTAGAGGCTGGGCTGGACCTTTAGCTCCAGCTTCATTTATCACAGCCTATTCTGAGTGCAAATCTGGCACCAGCAGCCCAGCCCCAGAATGTAACCGCTTTATTTAATGTTCACTGTACCCTGTGTTAGGCAAAGGGGAATAGGGCGCTTCCAGCTTCTCAATGAGATTTGGGCCCTGGCAACTGGAAATTATTTGAGACTTGACAGCTGCATTGACCCGAGGTGATTCCTGGCATGGCTGTGTGGGCCCAGTCCCTGTAGGAGAGGTATTAAGATGATAAAAACTTCCACACACACATTTGGCAGCAATTAGTAATCCCTGTAGAAGGGGACAGGCATAAACAAGCCACAGCAGCAAGGCCATCTGCCCTGCTAAGAAATAATCCCTCTGGGTGATGGTAGGGGTGGTTGGGACCATGGTTGCTGTCCAACCTGCCCAAGGGGACCGTGAGCATCAGAGTGCAGGGCAGAGAGGACAAACCCTGGCGTACGGCGTTCCCACTCCCGTGTTCCGAGGTAAAAGTCAGTTTTGTGCCGGTTGCCGATGAGTGATCTGAGATGCTGTCTTTCTCCAGCAGGTTTGACGTCCTGCAAGCATGGCTACAAGCGCTGTTCCCAGCGAGAACCTCCCCACCTACAAGCTGGTGGTGGTCGGAGATGGCGGTGTGGGGAAGAGCGCTCTCACCATCCAGTTCTTTCAGAAGATTTTTGTGCCAGATTATGACCCGACTATTGAAGATTCCTACCTGAAGCACACAGAAATAGATGGGCAGTGGGCAATTCTTGATGGTGAGCAAGTCCTTCTCGCGTTACTCCTTCCCTCCTAACCACATGCAGGAACAGATAGGCCTGAGTGCCTCCTACAGCACCTTGTGTCCCTGTGGGCCCTCTAGGCCATGGTAGGCCCTGGAGAATCTTAGCGCAGATGGTCCCATGAGCTGCTGGGGTTGAGTTGTAGTTGGCCTCCAGTAGAGCTGCTGCATGTGGTGGTTTGAGTTCTGCATGATACTTCTTGTGGGAGTCACCTGGTTTGTGAAATGTTGTCAGTCCTCAAAATAATTGAGAGTTGCCTCTGCCAGCCCTGTGCAGGTAATAAAAAGGGTTAGGTAGTGCTATGCAGTCTGTGTGCCGCTGGCCACCTCAGTTGACCTAGAGAGCCTTCAGGGAGGCTGCCCTATTATAGAACAGCAGTAGGAGGATGAAAAATAGTGTCATTTCTTTTTAAGCCTGCATTTGCCCCTCCTCAGTAACACTGTACTCAATTCACAGCACCAGTCTGCTGAAAACCTCTCCCTGTTCTTGTTAGAAACAGTTTCTGATCTGCTGTTTGCATGAGGACTTGACGTAGTAAGTTAAACCTCTCCAGGAAACAACCACCCCACAGCTTTGCCATCTGAGAACTTCACAACACAAAGTGCAGACTAGGTCTGTGCACCAGTGTTTGCAGGAGGTGGCTGCAGCAGAAGAGTTTTACTGTAATGAGGTGGCTACTGCTAATGGTGCTTCATTGTGGTTCAGCTTATCCCCTGGGAAAGAAAGGCAAGTGGCTAACTGCATGGGGGTCATAAACAGGAAGAACATTTAATCAAAGGCATTAGCTACTGATAGTGAAGAATTATAACACCTCTTACCTCCATTCATTCAAGGAAAAAAAATGATTAAGCAGGTGGGGGTAAAACTCTATATTGCTTAAAACTGCAATTTACTGGTTTGCACTGCAAGAGAGAGAGTGACCAGAGCTGATAAAACATGAGCAGCTGCTGATGGTGTTGGTCAGAAGAGTGTATTTGGAAGAAAAAACTCTGCATCTTTAAATGAATACTTAGAATTCTTGTTTATTCAAGGGGGTGGGTAAGTGACCTGAGGTGGGAGTGGAGAAAGAGGCTTTCTTCCAAGGAGCAGGAATTTAACTGTTTGTTCTGATGAAAAAGCCTTTCTTTTGCTCAGATGGGGTTTTAACTGCTCTGCTGAGGCTGAATTGAATTCAGCTGTGGCCGTGAATGGCATGTGGGGAATCTCTGCATTTCAGAGCTCCTCTGCCCACAGATGTCTTGCAGCCATAGAAGCAGCAATGCAGTTTCTGCTGCTCTTTCCTCCTCCCCGAGATTTTGAACAATCTCAGTTGGGTCCTTAGGTCAAGCAAAGGGAATGTTTTTGTTTGGGAGAGCATGTGATCTTGCACCAGCTGCCCCGTAGAAACAGGGCATAAAGACTGACGATCACATGTGTCTCTTGCTGCAGTTCCCTGTCAGAGCTTTGGGATCTCGTGGTTTTGGAGCTCATCCTCTTCTCAGAGGTCAACATATATTCCAGCAGCTGCTCTTGTCATGGCTACACCTGGTTGCATGAGTCATTTATGACATAAAATTAGGGAGACACATGATGGGAAGCATAAAGATACAGCGCAATAAATACTAGACTGTCCAGTTGTCCTTTATTGTCAACCCCTTCCAGTGGTTGATGGGGAGAGGAAAGGACAATAAAAGAAAAAACCCTGTTTGCCTTCTCCTGCCCCCAAAATAGGAGCTAATTTTGGAAGATGAGATTAGAGAATGAAGCCTCAAGGGAGAGGCTTCATACACTTCTAAGCTTACAGAGATAGTAATAAACAACAGAAATGCACAAACATCCAATAATTTGATGAAGAAAAAGAAAACACAACTCCTCCTCTCAGGCTGGTGGTTGAGCAGCTCTAGCATTTAGTATCTGCAATAATATCTTAGCATTATGTTGTAAAAAACCCTTTGTGGTAGCCAGCTCACATAAATCATCTGGCTTCTCTCCATACAGACCTCCACCCACCCTCGTTCAATAGGACTAACTGGCAGCAAGATGAAACGTTTGACTTGTATTTTCTTCCTTTGCTGGAACCCCTCACTGAAAGGAAACTTAAATGGAATAGATTTTAATTTCAGTTTTTAAACCTTGAAGCCAGACCGAAACTCCTCAGTTGTGTTTGCTTTCTGGCATGGGAAGTTCTCTGTGTCTCTTTATGTTCTTATCAAAAAAAAGTCTATGATGGTTCCCTGCCTCCCAAAAGACAGTGAGATTTTAATGCTTCATTTGGTCAGATCCAAAGCTCTGCAGGGTCATGAGTGGAAAAAAAAATGCTTATTTGGTGATCTAAGATAGTCCTTGCAGTGCTTAGAGGACAAGAGTCACACAGCAGGCCCTTTGCTCGAGGGAGGGATGCTCAGGCAACTCGTGGCCAGCCCTCAGTTTCTAGGATGCTGCCTCCCCAACAAGGCTTTAAGATCAGCCTCTAATTTTCTCTGCACATGTTATCCCCCCTGTCTTCCTGCTGTTCTTACTGAAATTAGCATGGTGATGTGCTTGGTTAAATGCAGTCGCACGCAGGTGCTGTATAGATGCATCAGGTCAGGATTAAGTGGGTGCCAGGGTTAATTTGCTTTGATTAGCTGTTGCTCCAGTTGAGCTGCTATCATAAATTTTGCATGCTGCTTTCTGCGTGCAGGCTAACTGGGCAATTAGTAGACAATTTCTTTCTACATGGCTGCAAGTGCCAGTCAGGAATTACTAAGGCATGATGCTGAAATGGAATACAGTCCTATGGCAACAACCTCCGAATGTTCCTCAAAATTCCTCACAGTTCACAAGCCACAGATAAACAGGTGGTAAGGAAGAGGAAGGAAAGAGGCTATAGAATGGTCACTAACGCATGTCTTGGGGTTTTTGATTTGGGCTTCACCTTGTGAGGCTGAGCTTTACCCCACTGTGCTCTTAAGGCTGAACACTGAGCTGTAGTGAAACTGTGCCACTTGATGCCAGTGAGGATCCAACTAAAATTTCCAACAAAGTCTGAAAGGGGAATAAGCAGTTGTACCTATGGATTGGTTTGGATCGAAGCAGGCTGTGATCTCCTCTTGACTTTCATTCCCCTCGAGTTAGATGCAACATCTTCCCTTTCTCACCCATAAATTCGAGTCTTGATGCTAACAGTTGAATTTTAAAGAGATGAAAATGTTCAGTTTTCTGAAAACCAGCTCAGGTTGATCTGTATATTTTACCTTTCGTCTTTGGAGGAAGTCATGGGGGCTTCTTGCATTAGTCTCATTTCAAATGACAAGTGCAAATTTCTCCCCTTGTGCCCTTGTTCCTTACCCTTTCCATAAAGTCCTTCAGGCACCTCTTTCAGCAGAGGGTTTCTGCTGCTAGTCATCTCAGGACAGACTGTCTTTTTATTTTTCTGTTCATGAAGCTTGGGAACATTTAAACCAGGAGGCCAGAGGAAGATCAAAGGTCACTTCAGCCTTGCAGGCAGATGGTTGGTTTGTGGCTTGTTCCTTTTTTTTTTTTTTTTTTTTTTTTTTTTTTTTTTTTGCTTTAAATTCTCCGTAGTGTCATTGAATGAAGTAAAATGCAAATTAAATAATTTTATACTTTTCTTCTCGTATTTGTGCTTATAGTATTTTCCTTGTCTTAATTGTTCAGATTTTGCAACCTTGAAAGAGGTTGTGGGTTTTTCTTTTTTTTTTCCGTTTTGGGTTATAGGGGTTTTTTCCTGCCAGGAAAATTTGGATGTTGCAACACAGAAAACACAAGGCTTTGAATACTTGCCCTTTGTTAGAGGGGAAAATCAACTCCTTTAAGGACTTGCATCTTTATTCTGCTTATTGATGTGGAAGTCTCTCTCTTCTGAAGGCCCCTCTTTTCTTTTTCCTTAAAGAAAGGGCAAGAATTCAAGTACTTGGGCTTTCCATGTTATAAAATCTGTGTATTTAGTTTGGGCACAGAACAAGGGCTCACAAAAGCCCCAGTGTTTCCCCATGTCATGTTTTTCCTTGAAGAGGGCTCACGTGCCAAGGGCAGTGTGGCCATTATCAGTGAAGGAGCCAGCAGTGCCAGAGTGACCAAGGGCTTTGCTGCTCCTTGGTTGTGATACAGGGACCTCTAAGATGCCTCAAGGGTGATTCAGTGTTTGGGAGCACAGACTATAATTAGGATCCCCATCTGCTCAGCCCCTAAAATACCTGTTTCTCAGCTGAAGCACAAGGAGGCTGCCCTCTCCCAGAGCTCCTCATCAGGGCACTGGTCCAGGAGGAGGAAGACTGTGGTCACAGCCTTCCTCAGCTTTAAAGTCTTTTTTGGATGAGCTTGCTGGTGCATGTCAAGTTTTCCCCTGACTTGAACGACCAAGCTGCAGGATAGCTCGGAAGAGAGCTTCTTTCTGACCCCCCCCTTTTGAAGCAGAGCTGCTGTGTGGATTGAAAAGCAAGATTTGGATCCAGAAAAAGCTAAGAGGAGCCAGGCTTAGTGAGCCCCACTGCTCACAGCATATTCCTAATCCTGCTCTTTGCTGCGGGGACTGTTTCTGAATTTCACATGAAGAAGCAGTCCCTGAGGAAACCGAAAGTGCCTGGAGTCCCAACTCCTCCGTGCTGCTTCTCTCCCTTGTGCTGGGAACCCCAGACTCCTGTCTGTGTGAGGATACATCCAGTCCCTTAAAAGCTTGCACATGTGCTTGAACACAGCCAAAGAGATTTCCCTAGAAACCCTTCATAAATCAAGTTTTACCCATTATTCTATTTTTTTTCTAAGCATGAGATCAATGTGGGCATAAGTTTTCCCTGGCCCTGACTTTCTGTGGGACACAGCCACATTTCTGGGTGCTGAAAGGCAAGGCTTTCCGAGAAGCTTTCATGACTGCTTGCAGTAATGTGCAAGTTTTAGACAGCCACTGGCTGCTGATATGGGCGGTTAAGCCCAAAGGCTGAGTGATGGAAAAAATGTGTTTAGTCTACAGTATTTTTCTGGGTATCTTTGGCTCCTCAGATGCACAGGCAGTGGAAATGTCCTCTTGAGTTGAGCTGTGTATGTAACTGCCTAACAGTGTAAAGTTAAGTGTATAGGAGGAATTTTGTCTTTTTTTATTATTTTTAAAAATTTTTTTAATGAATATGTCTCTGCCCTCATCTCAATTTCACATTCCTGTGCTTCCTGGAGGGACACTCAGAGTGCTGTGAGTTACAGAGGCAGTAAAAAACATTTCTACCTGCAAGCACAATGTACTTCTCTTTCAGTCTGCAGCAATTCCCTGGCTGATGTGTCTTCTTGGAATTGCTTTCTGTAAGCAGCCAGGCTCTTGCCTAATCCATCAGGATTCATGGGAAAACGTGGTGTAAAGCTCTAATGGGGCAGGATTCAATCAGTGCAGAGTTCATCACAGCAGCTGTGGTCCCATGCACTGAAAAGTGGAGAAGGAAGCTCTCCTTGCTCAGCAGCCTCTTACCCACAAAGCTGGAGACCTCAACAGTGGGTCTGGGCAATTGTCTGCCTAATTGCTGGCAGTTTGTTCTCCAGCTGGTTGCATGATAGCTCTGTCAAATGGTGTTCCCATTGCCTTCTGTGAGTGATTGTCGCTGCTTCCGACATGGTCATTGGCTTTTCTCCCCTCACTGTTCACCCAAACGTTTTCTTTCACGTGCTTCCTTACTTCCTCCTTGGTGAAGTTGGTGGGAACGTAACCAAGTTTGCTCTTGGAAGTCCTTTTCTATGTATTACACAGTCTATGAATTTGATTTCAGTTCTTGGAAGAATGAGGTAGGGGAAACCTGCTGTGCTTTGTTCCAAGCTTATTTCCACGTTGGCTTTTATGTGTTGCCCGTAAGAGGCAACTGCTGATTTAAAGAATACCAAAGGAAGAGAGTGCTTGCAGTTTCTCTATCCTCATGATTTTAATATGTCTTCTGGCATACAATTTATAGGAGCTGGGATTTTGGAAGAAGGTACATGCTGGCTAAAATCCCAGATCTTCTAACCCCTTTGGAAAGCCAGTCAAATGGCCTGTCCCTTTCTGCTTGCATCTTTCGCAGTGCCATACACAGGAATCTTGTGGAAGCTTTTATGCTGCAAGATTTCACTGGAGGTTCAAGTAAAGCTGCTTGCATCTGGCCCTTTTTCAGACCTGGTACTTTCCAGGTTATGGTTCCATTCTGCACACAAAGTATTCAGATAATTCCTCTTGTTGAACTTTTTCACAATTTATGTAGCACAGAACTGTTAGAGTTGTATTTCTTCATCCTTAGAAAAGCTTGCTTGAAAGTTAGAACAAGGATTTTTTTGTTTTTTTTTTTTTTGACAACTACATGATCCTTAACATTGCAGGAATAACCCATCCAAGATTAACTTTAACCTTCACTGCTGCCTGTCTTTTCATTTCCCAAGTGCCACTGCTGAGTGCTGCCCGGGCTTGCCTGCCTTTCTATGAATGCTATAAGTGAATACCCTTTAAATAGTGGCTGCTGAGGCAGCAGCTCTGCCTGTGTCCAGTGCAGTGTGGTGGCAAACGTCCAGGCGAGGCAGGAGCGCTCGATCCGGTGTCCGCGTGGCCCCAGGACCCGCCTAACGTCCGACCACAGTGACCAGCCCTGCCATCCTGGGCAGCTGAGACTGGGTCTATGGGTACAATAGACACATAGGAACTGGAGACCCTTTGGATACTCCGTGGGGAGGCAGACACATTCCCCAGCAGGATGCCAGGAGCAGCACCAGAGGTTGCCCACGTGCATTTGAGAGGGACAGGATCTACGTGTGCTGGGGTTAGGGAGACGTGCCGGCCTGCCCTGATGTCGCATCAAGCTGGGACAAGAGTGAGATGAGGGCAGCCCAGCATCTCTCGTCATGCTGGGTGAACAGGAAGGATTAATTTCCTCTTCCATCCTAGCCATGTGGTCTTGGCCTTATTTCATGCTAGCTGTCTGCCCAGGGCATAGAAAATTACCAATGCAAGCCATGGCTTTGGTTTGGCTTTTTCCTTTTTTGTTTTTTCTTTCTGTGTATATTGTATTTTGTTTTTGTGTATAGTTATTAAGAGTAGTCTGTACACCCTTGAGATGAGACCCTCGTTTCCTAGGTTTAGAGATGCAGAGCAGCATAAAAGGCTACAAAATGAGAGCTGTGACTTTCCAGCAGGTTCAGCTACTCAGCAGGCAAGTCCAAAGCCCTGGGTCTTTGCAGGAGTCTAGAAGCTCGTCTCGTTGCAGAGCATTCTGGCAGCAGCTGCAGGTGTTTGAGGTCTCCAGGTGTTTGAGGTCTCCAGGTGTGCGGCACAGCTGCTTTGCTGCGGGCGCACGGCAGCCGTGGCTGCGCGTGGCGCGCGCTGCCCTGCCTGCTGCGGCCGGCACGTCGGCCAGGGCAGCTGCCCGAGCTCACCCAGCGAGTAGCAGCAGCAGGAACGTGGGCTTTGTCCTGGCCTCGTCTGGAAATCAAGGCAGCCCAGGTACCCGTCCCTAATAATGGGGAGCTGCTCAGACTAGAAAAACCTGCGTGAGCCTCTGCTGCTTGGTCAGCAGCGCTTGCCTGCCCACAGTCTCTATCCACCGCTGCCCTGGGCTTTCCCTGTCGCTTGTGGGCAGCAGATGCTATGATGTGGCTGCTACAGCAGAGATGGAAACAGTTTTCCCATCTTTCCCAACCAGGTGGGAAGTGCAAATGTTTCTAGTCTTCTAAAAGATCCTGCGTTTGGCTCAAGGAGACCATGATGCATATGGGCATTTACCTCAGAGCTGCCCATTCCCTCTGATCTCCTGCTGTTTGTGTTGGCATAGTCTAAACTGATAAATCCTGTAATTGTTTGTATCTGTCTGCTGCCAGTCAAGCTCCCGGAGCTGCAGCGAGCTGAGGCCCTGGAGCTGGCACCAGCCATGTGCACCTGTACCCAGGATTTATCCAGAAAGATGTTCAGCTTCTGCTGGATGTGCCCATGCTGGAGCCCAGGAAGGCTCTTATGGTACTCAGTGAGGTACCTGTGAGGCAGAGTAATGGAAGAGCAGTGACTCAGGTCACAAAAGGGAAGAGGTCGATCTACTAGCCAAAAGCAGCTTCTTTTTTTTTACCTAGTCCATCTAGGTTGCCAGCCCAAATGGGAGTGTTTAGGGATTCCTCACTGTCTGCCTTGTAACACAACCCTATGTGAAGATGCATGTCTGCTGTATAGGATGAAGTCACTTAAAGCTTCTAACTAGCTTCTGAATAGCAACATAGAACTTAGGGCTAGGTATTTAGGACCCTCAGAGTCTACCACCTTGCTCTGAAAGCACAGAATTGTGTGGAAATAATATCCAGGGAAATAACTTGGGGTATAATATGTATGTACATCTCCCAGCTCTACTACACTACACAGATTTTATATTGTCCCTGGCATTTATCTGGCATTTACTTACTCTTCCAAGACTCTTTTTTTCCATGCACGGATCAGAGAGCTGGAATGGGACAAGACGAAGGGCTGCAACATATTTTGAGCCATACTTGTCAGAGCAACCCTCCCTTGCCTAAGCTCAGTGACCAGGATTTGATGCTTTGAAGGAAAGTGAAATCCACATAGTCCTCATCCTCTCTGTCAGTTGCTAGCCAAGGTGCCACAGTGATGTGTGGGCATCTGAGGGCACTTTTCACTTTGTAATGAAAAATGTGTCTAATTTGCTTTCCTCAAATCTTGCACCCAGCAGTAGGAGCAAGGCCAGTAGGGGTAGAAATGCAATGTAGGACACAGAGCAGCTACAGCAGTCGCAGTTTCTTGTTGTGACTAAGAACTTGCATGTCTTCTGTCCTAGTTCTGGATACTGCAGGCCAAGAGGAGTTCAGCGCAATGCGGGAGCAGTACATGAGGACAGGAGATGGCTTCCTCATAGTCTACTCTGTCACAGACAAGGCCAGCTTCGAGCACGTGGACCGATTCCACCAGCTGATCCTGAGAGTCAAAGACAGGTAGGTGCCACAGAGAGCGTTGGTCCCTCTGCCACCGTTCCTGCACCTCTGGGGGCAACACAATGGGGAGGACACATGTCTTGCCCTGCCCTCAACCTGCTGGGTGCCTTGGGACAAACCCTTGTATGCTTTGTGCCCTGGTTCCCAGGACTATATAGGGGGAATAAGGAATATTTTACCTTTTCTGGTAAGCACTTACTGTACGAACAAGTTCCGTACAGCTTTATTTCAACGTGAAAATGATATCGGAAGGGGAAAACTCCAGCCAGAGTGTTGCTAACAGTAGTGCGGAAAAAAAGGCAGATAAACTGCTTTGAAGCTTGGCTCTCAGTAAGGAAGAATGATGCTCTGGTCACCACACAGGCACTTAGGAAACTCCAGTAGAGAGTCAGCAAGTGTTTATTCAGGCCTGATCTTTTTTGTATGTCCTGGCAGCACCCTCTGTTTCCCTGATTTCGGTGTATGCCAAAGAAGCCATAAAAGACCTTGCATGACAGGGGGCTGTGAGCAAATGTCTTCAAGGGGAAACCTCATGTCAGTCAAAGGTCAGCAGAGGAGAAATTGTATTTCTTAGTTGGGGGCATAGTTCAGTTAACTCATTGAGCTCTTTAGCACCAGTTTTCAATGAATTAATAACCTGGAATATCTCAGCATGATTGGAGATGTGTACCTTGCTCCTCCTCTTGTGAACACACTGGAGAAGGTCAGGCTGGAAGTTAAATTGCGGTAAGCAAATGCATCCTGGCAGGCTGGAAAGGAAACTCAGGGGCTATCAACCAGATAACTCCTTTTTCCTGTGCTAGTTCAGGAGATGAATCTTGTCTCCTTGGGTGGAGTGTGAATTAAGCCCTTAGATGTCTACAGCTTTAAAACATTTATTTTTTTCCATTCATAATGGCTTTTAATTATGGAAGTCATCAAGCGAAGCCACCGGAGGGTTCGGGCCTCGTTGCTGGCTTCCTTTCACAGTTCTGAATAACTTCCCCACAGGAAGGGTGGACACGTATCATGTGAGGGTCACAGCTGACAGTTCTTCCAGTAAAGCATCCACGGCAGAGCCCACAAGGGTGAAGAGCAAAGGAAAACCTGCCCTTTGATTTCATCCAAATGAACAAAAATGTCAGTCACTCAGGCAGCCTCCTGGATAAGGACAGCGCTGCCTTCCCTGGCAGCTTAGCTTGGGCCAGGGCTAAGTCTGCCTTTGCGAGTTAAGGATGACAGGACCATGTTGCCTGTAGCCTGCCCCGAGCAGATGTTGCTCTTATCTAACCTCATGGCAATAAGAAATGCTGCTGTTCATTGTTTTGTCTCGGACTGAAGCTTTTGCCCCGCGCCCTGCCCATAGAAACACACGAGCTCATGTGTGAGAAGCAGGAAGTGAAACAGGCTGGTGAAATGCCGGTTGTTTCCCAGCTCGGCTCCGGCGCACAGACGGAGGCGTCTAACACCTCTTCTAAAACCCGAGGTGCTTTGGCAGGTCGCAGCAATGGTAACATCGTGAATGCGAAGCCGTCCCACAGCGTCGGGCATGGAGTTGGGCACAGAGCGTAGCCCGAGTGCAGCTTGGACAACCTTGCATGCGAGTGAGCTGCCCAAAGGCGATTTTTCCCTTACCAAAGTGTGCAAGGCAAAAGAAATCGAGTAATTCAGACAAGCATTTTGCTCCAGAGTAATTGGAGTCAAGATACATCAATGCTCTGGTTTTAAAATTAACTCCAGATGATCAGAATGAATAATGGTAAGGCTCGTCCAAATGCAGAGTGCAATGCAGGGTATTCCTGCAGTACAGAGTGCTGGGGCAACGTGCCAGAGAGAAGATGGAGCCCCTGTCTGTCTCCATGAAAAATGACACAGAAACTCTATGAAAATTGGAAGTTAGTCAACAAAGTGTTTTACATGGACATGAACATGGTCAGCTGATTCTTAGGCCAATGAAATAAGCTCTGTTAAAGCAGAGGACACTGGAATCATTTTAAGAAGGTTTAAATATAAATGTAAGAAAATAATATTGCAGTCATTATCGTGAGAGACCCCATCACTGCCAGCAATTGGTAAGAGAGATTTGCATCAGGTGAGGGCCTGGCTTACACCTCTTTTCGGGAAAGCTTTCATCAGGAGAGGTCTGCAGTGACTGATGCGTCTCTTCAGGCACTGGCTGAAGGTGGTCGCTTACAAGCCTGATAAAGAAATATAGAGCAATATTAGAACGAGGTGTTTTGGGCACAAAAAGGCACCTGGTCATCAGGGTTTTGCTGTGTTATTAGGCAGCAGGTAACAGCGTGTGGGAAATGGGCAAGATTCTGCAATTCCCTCCAGCTGCTTTGCAGCTCCCACCACCAGTGCCTCAGTTTGTGTTAGGGGAACAACTCCTGGCAATGCTGTCTTTTTTTGTCACCTCTTGGCATCCTTTCAGAGTGCCACCCCCCAGAGTCTGTTTTTAATTCTCTGCTATGATGGTCGGGGTCCAACATGGTTCCTTGGCTTCCCCAGAGCTTCTCTAAGGGCCACCCCAAAGAGGCCTCCAAGATGCCTTTTTAGCCTGACAGTGACTAGCAGCCGCCAAGACACTTGGTTAGCAAAAAAACACTCAACTGCTATAAAAGTACAATTTTCCTGCCCAAAATCTCTTTCTGTGCCCAAGTTAATTGCAGTTTACAGATACGGCCTAATTCAGTAGTTTTTCAGTCAACTGAAAATATTTTTTTTCTACTTTAAAAAGTGGCAACTCTAAGCAGCCTCTGAACACCTGCAAATAAAAAGCAGTGAATGTGTGTGTACATATAGGCTGGCAAGGTAAATTTCTCATGCAGGTAACACGTATACCTATACACCTGTAGTGTTAGGGCTGCTGTGTGATTGCTTGATCTTTCTTTCTGTTCTTTTTTACATGTATGTGGTATCTCTGGAGCTGGAAATGTGAGATGACGGCAGCATTAGAAAGTGAAACTGCCACTGAGCATTTATTTTCTTGTAGTCTGCTAATAACTGCTACTGTTTTTCCAGAGAGTCCTTCCCAATGATTTTGGTGGCGAACAAAGTTGATTTAATGCATTTACGGAAAATCACCAGAGAGCAGGGAAGAGAAATGGCAACAAAACATAATGTAAGTTTGTGGGATTGTTTAATGGGTTGGTGCAAGTCCTGTTTGAGGCATTTGAAATTGAATTTGCTGCTCATTTGGAGCTGAATTGAAGTGTTTCTCTTAAGATCACACATTTGTGATTACTGCTGCAGTGCTATGAAGCAGACACTGCACCGTTTCCTTTGGGTGGGACCAGTTCACCATTGAACCTGGAAGCTGTGCTGGGCTGTAACAAAGCTGTGACCATCACGAAGCCGTGTGCACGGGTGGTGTGAAACACAAGTCTCTGAAACAGCAGGAATGAAGCCAACAGAGTTGTAAAGATGATGAAGCCAACAGGGTTGTAAAGCTCATGTAAAAGTGGCCCTCTGTTAGCTCTTAATTAAGAGTTCTGAAGTTCAGCCCAAGAAAGTGCTTTTGCATTGGTAGAGATGATGGGATACTCCACTAATCACTGCCAAGGGCCACTACTCCTGAATACCCTGAGAAAGGCAGCAATTCCAGTAGAAGGAACTTGATAGAAAGGCCAAGGCAAGCAGGCTGGGGACCTCCTGGCAGCTTGCCGTGCCTCACTGGGGACCTGTGCCATGTTTCCAACAGGAGCTCAGCAGCTCGGTCACACTTGGTCCCTCACCTCCCCAAAGATGATGGTTTTTGCAAGAGCCAGTCCACCCAACCAGCCGTGTAACATGTTGCACCCATGTGCATATGCACACGCTATGGAAAAGGCCATGCATGAAAATATAACTTGGCAGTTTTATAAATCTGCCAGGAACATTGAACGAGCACTCTAGAAGGCCCCATCTGGTTTTCAGGCTTTGAAGGAGAAGATCATTTTACACTAAAGGGGAATTGTAGTCATGAAATATGCATGCAGTAGTCCTAATAAAATGTGGCAAGCAAGAATTTTTGGCAAGTGCTAGTCTTTCAGCAACCTTCAGCTATTTTCATGTCTGCAAGCAACCCTTGGTGGAAAAGAACATCTGACTGAGGTCTATGATCATTCTTCCTCAAACCTGGAACTTGCTTATAGCAGCTGTTTTTTAATGTTCCATATTCCCCATCTTTTGAAAGTATTTGCTGACCTTTCTGAGTGTGAAGCTGTTGATAATAGTGTCAGGATAGTACTTTATATATCTGGATTCCTCTGCATCCAATTTCTCCAGCGTTTTGGCTTTTTCATTTTGAGATTAGTTTGCTTACAAACATGTGAGCTGTTACTAATACCTTTTGTAATATCATCTTTCCTTCAGATTCCCTATATAGAAACTAGTGCCAAGGATCCACCTCTAAATGTTGACAAGGCCTTCCACGATCTCGTTAGAGTAATCAGGTAAGCTGGAAACCCTTTGTTAGTGCCCATGGATGAGCCAGGAATCCTAGTGCAGAGAGCCAGCGGCCAATCTTCCAGGCAGCAGGAGAGGGATTTTCTGCTTTTATTAGACTTTCTGATTCTCTATCTGCAAACAGATGTTGCTAATGCTTAGTTACCTTTGCAAGGTGTAGTTTGAGAACTTACTGTGTCCAGGACAAAAACGTATTGGCCAACAAGCAGTAGAAAACCTACCCCAGCAATCAGCATTAAAAGCTCAAGACCAGTAATTTGGGTTGGTAGCTCTGCAGTCCAGGGATCGTGCATTGCCAGAGGTTAAAAGGACTGGCTATTTTCTAATGTTGGGAGGTTGCATTTAGTGCTTTCTGCCCACTAAATGGAACAAATGAAGTCATTCAGCATGATCCGATGCTGAGCCACAGGTTTCCTCCTCGTCGGCTCCCGCTGGGCCCCGCTGTCCCGCACGGCCCATCCCTGCGCGCCCCTTCCCTCACTGCTGCCCCCACATCTTCACCAGAACCCACTTGGCGCCCAGGAAGGGTCGTTCTTGTGGTGCCGGCCGCCGGCCAGATCCTTGTGGGCCTTCAGGATCTGTGTTGGGGGCGGCGCTGCGGGAGACGTGGCCTAAAGCCGCGCTGCTCCCCGTCGCTCGCTCGCGCAGCCGAGGGGCCTGCTCGGCGCTTGGCCAGGGGACGTTTATTCGCAGCATTTGCGTACGAGCGATGATCTTAGCACAGCCTCGAGCCGGCCTCCATCGAAAGCAGATGGTGCTGCCCACTCTTCCCACATATCTCAGAAGCAGGGGGCAGAAAATCCACAGAGAGCTGTGGAGCGGGCTTGGACGTGGCCCAAGCTGTTTCCCAACTGTTCTGTAACTCCGCGTTAGTTGGCTAGATGCTGCTTTTTGTGTTACAAGAAGTTTTTATCACGAGCTATTCTGGAGGAGGAGTTAAAAAAAAAAATTGCTTTTTTCTTTTTCTACATAATGTCACCGCAGACAGACGCGGACTAGAAGGAGCATCTTAATGTGATATATTCATCAAATTCATGTTTTAAAAATGTACCCCATAGCTTCAGATGATCTACCTCAATCCCCTTCATAGTTATTACGAGAACTTCTATTAGTGTATGAGACCCTACATGGCGTCAAGGACACCAGAGAAGTTGGGAAGAGGTTGGGTGTGGGTGAAGCTAAAGGGCAACAAGTGCTACAAAGTAGATTTGCTTCATCTTTGGGTCCCTGCAAGCCCTCTGTGTGTAGAGGATACCATCACCCACCCAATAGTGCTTTTTACAAGTGAGCTTCAACCAACGAAATGTAAATTTACAGGTCCCTAATAAATGTGTCCCTTTGGGAAGGGCCCACACGGGTTTGCAGGGTGAGGACTCTCATGCAGAGCTGGCAGTGTTTGTGCATGTGGTCGATTCCCAGTTTATTTTGTTTCTTGCAAGAGCTCAAGCTGTCTGAGAGTTCTCCAGAAAGCTGCAGGGTGTTTGTGGCCACCCAGCAAATCTTTCACGTTTTCTCATCCCTCCCTTACACTGCACTGGTGTTTATGTAAGCACTGTCAAAGCAGAAGTCTTAACACATGCAGGACCTGGTTTTCTGCATCTCGGAAATCATTTTAGGATGCCATAAGCAGCTTGCTGCTGCTTGGTTGTTATACAAAATAGCTTAAAATATCTCTTTATTTCTCTTTTCCAGTTCTAAGCCTTTAAATTTCATGTTTTTCATGCCTCAAGCCTTCTAACTTGCTGAAAAATAGGTCTTATGAATCAAAGTTCCGCTTTTCATATTATTGCAAGCATTTGGTCACTGAGGCAGTAAGGAAACACCAAAGAAAATCATAACAATTTGTTTCTCACCTGTGTCTTATTCTGATGTGAATAACTTGCTTTAAACAGTTTAGGGCCTGCCATATTTTGTCACAAAAGAGGTTCATTTGGGAACTTTCCAAATTTTCAAGTTTGTTATTTAGACACTAATTGGATCCAAGGAATCTGCCTGCATTCATATGGTTATGTTTTTGTGTGTGTATGTATTGGGGGGATCTGGTGATTGGGATGTGGTTGCTGAGCGCCTGTCTCACCCCTGCTTCTCCTCTCCGTCTCCCGCAACAGGCAGCAGATCCCAGAGAAAAGCCAGAAGAAGAAGAAGAAGACCAAGTGGCGCGGGGACAGAGCGGCGGGCTCGCACAAGCTGCAGTGCGCGATCTTGTGACGCTGGGCGCCCCGGGGAGCCCGCGCCCCGGCCCGGCCCCACGCGAACTGAGCGCCGGCCGCCCCCCGGACCTGGCCGCACGGGCGCCCCGGCGCAGCGCCGGCCTCTTCCCGCCGCCTCCCCCTGTTTATTTAAGAAAAGAAACAGAAAACGTTGGGTTCATCTGCAGACTTTTCGCCGTTGACCCATGTGGAAGCCGCCTTGAACAGCCCCTCGCCTGGCCCTCCCGTGTGTGGATGTGTGGGGGAAGGGAAAGGCCTTTGCTTTCCCTTTTTCTCTTATTTTCCTTTTTTCTTTCCCTCTCCCTACCCCCTCTCCTCTCATTGTTTGCTCAGCGAGCAGCAGGCTGGGGAGAAGCACGGCCGGGCTTGGATCTTTTGCACTGAGCTGCGTCCCGCGCGGCAGTGCCAGGAGACGCGAACGCGCCGGGGTCTGGAGGCAGCAAATGAGTCCCAGCTGCGCGGCGCCCCAGACGTTGTGTCAGCCTGGAGGCGGCCAGCGCGGCGGCCCCGCGCTCCTTTGCTTCCTTCCTCCTTTGTCCAGAGGTTTTGTTTCTGTTTTGTAATTTGAGGCATGTCGAAGTGGAGGCGTTTTTGTTAACCTGGAAGTATTTAAATTAAAATAATTGACAAATGGAAGGGTACATGGTCTTTGAGTGGGGGGGGAAGAGGAGGAGAGAGGAAGGAAAAGCTGCACTGGATTTCTTATCTGGGTGTTGGATTTCTCCTGCATAAGTGTATATAAAGTGGGACAATCTAAATCCTCCTTTATTATTTCCCTAACCTTCCCCAGAGCGGCTTTGCCAGGGTCAGTGAATTGTTTTGCTTTTCCCAGGCTCATCCCCCTTTAAAAAAAAAAAAAGTCTTTCTGGGCTTTGGCTCAACATTTCTTCATTTCTTCTTCCCTTGCAACCCCCCTAAGATGGTGACTTGAAGAGGTGTTTTGAAAATGCTTCAAGTGGGATGTGTTTCTTCATGAGATTCATATATCTGAAATGTTTCACTGCAAACTGTGGCGTCTAAGTATCTTTATGCCTTTTGAAAAAGCACACTGCAGTAATTTAGGCTGCCATCTGTAACACTAGAAATACAATCATGCACATCCTGGAGGGGCCACGCTTTCTTTGCCACCTTCTGCTGCTGCTGAGGATCGTGGTGGCAGTTTTTTTCACAGCTTAATAGATTGTTGTCTGCTGGACCAAAGCCATCAGTTCAATTCACTGGGGCTCCAGCCCCCTTTAAAAGTAACAAATTGCTTTTCATCAGCTTGAATCCCATTCAGATATGCTTTATGGGCATGGCTTAAAATATTGGCAGAGAGTGAATGCCAGAGATTTGTGTGTCTTGGTGCAGAAAATCCTGGTATTGGATACCCAGAGGACACTCAACATGGTGGATCATCACAAAGTTAACTGTTTATATTTGCCTGGTGTGATCTGTTTGCCACTGGCTTTCATTGCTTGCCCCTTTTGCCAGACCACCTTGTAAAAGGAGGAGGAATTGGAGTCAATTATTTGACTATTTTGCAGGTAAGTGCGGCTAATGAAAACATTTTCCTAATTTGTCATTCTTTGTCGTGACCAAAAGATGGCAAATGTCTAAAGCCATCTCAGCAGACTGCTGAGCATAACACTGTCTCAACTGTCTCCGTCCTCTTTTGTGTGATGACAGATGCTAGGGATGGATTAGGGAGGGGATATTGGAAAAATATTTTTCATGGACTTTTATTTTGGATAAGAGCCATATGCTCCAGTACAGTTGCAACACCCTATGTCAGCCAAGATCTGGCTCCAGCCCATCGCCGGGTTTCTCCCACTAAACTGTTTCCTTCTTGGCTCGACTGTGGTGCCTGGAAGCAGAAGGGCAATATCGTGACTCTTGCTGTTATCTTGTGTGGGGTGGAGATCTCCTTGTAGATACCTCATTTGTCTGCTGGGGTGAAAACCTCCAGCCAACTACAAGGTATCTCATATTTACAACTAAAACAGCTTGTTTTAACCCCATGATTGCCCTACTGGCAGAATCCCTGTCTATTCTGACTACTAGTATGATATTTTTCTTTATTATGAACAACTAATGCTATGGGGTCCCCCGTGCGAGATGATGGCGTTTTCAGGCAGGGCTGCTAATGTGCCCCAGAGCCCTGCTTCCACTTGGCAGTAACCTGATTTCTGTTGAAACCCTTCATTCTTATTATTTTTATCTAAAACAATGGGAACACTCATTTCAAAACAGCATGTGTGTGTATCTTGAGTCTCATCTGACGGGTACTCGGCGCTGCCTGGGAGAAATTATCTCCTCTTTCTGAACCATCTTAATTGTTTCTTCAGCTTCTTTAGCAGCTATTGCAGAGTAACAGGGAAGGGGGAAGAGAGATGAACGACTCAATATTCATAATGCCCAGCGAGGAACGCATGTGTTTTCTCCTGTTAATCAGCTCAAAGCAAGGTGTGTTTTCCAGTGGGGATCACAGCTCTCATGAATATAGCAAGGGATATAAGCAGCTTAGGGTCCTCAAAACAGCCAAGGGACACAAAGCCTGTTGGCATTCAACTTGCCCGCTCATATTCAGGTCTCTTGTTAAACCAAGAGCATCTCTCTTGCCTTGAGCCCAGGATGGCAAGCTCCTGGTATAGACATTATAGAAAGCTTAGCTTAGCTTATTTTTTCTATGGAATATCCAATGGAAAAGGACATTTCTACTTTCAACAGGGACAGTCTGGGGAATGTTCTCCTAACTGTATTTTAGGGGCCT
>JAVCKT010019761.1:0-25332 GCA_032273925.1 Rhynchotus rufescens | reverse complement strand
CAGTGGAACAGGCTGCCCAGGAAGGTTGTGGAGTCTCCTTCTCTGGAGGTCTTCAGAACCCACCTCGATGCCGCCCTGTGCCACATGCTGTAGGTGTCCCTGCTGGAGCGGGAAGTTTGGACTAGATGATCTGTAGAGGGCCCTTCCAACCTTGAATATTCTGTGATTTTGTGATTCTGTGATCCCACTTTCCCATTATCACCAGTCACACAATTAATCCTAACATTCAGGCTGCCCAGGAAAGTGGTGGGGTCACCATCCCTGTCAGGGTTGAAAAAATGTGTAGATGAATCACTTAGGGACATGGTTTAGCAGGCATGATGGTGATGGATTTATGGTTGGACTTGATCATCTTGAAAGTCTTTTCCCACAATAAAGATTCTATGATTCTATGATTTTATAGGCAGAACAATATAGGTAAATGTTGTTTTCTCTCTCTCTTTTTTTTTTTTCTGTTTCTTTTTTTTTTTTTATTTATGAATTGGTTAGGAACAGTAAATAGTTGACAACCTCATAAAGAACTGCTCCTAAAATTTCTAAACTTGCAACATGAACCACAAGAAATCTGATGTAAAATATTTTCTGTGAACATATTTCCAGTTGTAATATCAACTCAAGCTTGCATTAGGTGTTCATTAAATTGGGTGGTGAAACTGTTAAGGGTAGTGTTATATTCCACAGGGTTTATTACCCCTTCAAATTCTATCGTCTGGAAATAGTTACGGTGCTCAAATCAATTGTGGTGTTTTGATACACAGCAGAAGTATTTATTCGGTCTGAGAGCTGTGAACTGCAATTTAAAAAAAAAATCTCTAGGGAGTTTCCATAGCACTTTGTGGAGACAACAAACTACTGCGTATATGAATATAAAATAAGTGCTTTATAAATTGTTTTATTGCACCTCAAAGGAACATGCCAGTACGATTACCAAACTCAGCTGCACAAGTTGCCAATTTGGAACATGGGAAGGCAAGTGTGAGATTGCAGCTGTAATAAAAGTGAAATGGAGTACTGGGCAGCTGGATTTCTAGGAGGCAATTGATTTGATTTGTACAACCCAGGCTGCAAAAGGAGAGACATGAGGGGCAGCATCTGCGGGTGGAAGGGGTTGCTGGAGGAGCTGTGGGGAACTGCTGAACTCCATCGTGATTCTCCTGGCCTGTCGGTTGGGCCTGTCTGAGGAGATACCATTAGCAATATGGAGAAACCAGTCAGTTAAATCCGATGCTGCTTGTGGAATGCTGCTTTTACAGCTGCTTGTGCCATAAAATCATCGCTAAACTTAGCAGGAGAAGGTAGAGCATATGGAGTTTCCCAAGGCAAGACTTCGTACCTCAGCTGTGAGCGCTGTCTCAGCCTGCAAAATACCTGAGGTGTGTATATACACAAATCAGTGATTAAACTCCTTTTGGGGTAATAGAACAATATATTACTGAGCTCAAATGGTAAATGATCCTGTTCAAAGAAATAGAGGAAGCAATATCAAGTGGAGTCTGCAGAGTTATTTCCATTCCAAGCAACTCGTGGTACGACTAATTTGAATGGAACAAGCGGAAAATCCAAAACAAAACAAATTTAAAAAAGAAAAAGGTTTTTGTTTTTTTTTTTTTTACAGAAAATAATAGCCGCTTTTGTTTTCCAGGGAATGAATGATCTGAATGTAATAATATAAACTGGGAGGTTAATAAATATTAACGCAAAAAAACAACAACAACAAAATGGTAATCACTGATTTAAAAAAGGATCAGGCATGCAAAAAGGACTGTTGGTATGAGCACATTTCCACTTGCTATTTCTGGGAAATCTGCCCCAAATTTTGGGGAGCTGCAGCCACTCATGGACAGTACAAATGTGCTCATGCGTCACAGCTGCTGAAGTCCTCGTCTTTACTGTGTGTGCCTGAACCTCTTAGGCTGATCAGTCTCCAACTCTTCCACTGCCACAAAACAGAGGAAGATGCCTTTGCTTGATTTATACTCTGGCCTGAACCTGCAATACAGGAAACAGGAGGAGGGAAAAGAAGATCCTGAGGCAGAACATGAAGAGTAACACAGTATTTTTGTTATTTCTTTTCTACCAAAATGCAAGGAGTCCCAAGAGGAAAGCTAGCAATGTTGTTTTAAAAAGATAATTATAGTTTAGAGAGGAGTTTGTGTTGAAGATAGATAGCTATTTCAGATAATATAGAAAGGTACATTGTTAAGGGAGGAAAAGAATGAAGTGGTGTAGAAGTTGTGAGTGTTTCTGATAATAATGAGTTTCACATTTCAGCAGTTAAGAGTGCAATGAATGTACAAAGATCCAGTTAATTAAAAAAGAGGAAATTTAGTGAAAAGACATATGTAGATATTTGAAATAAGTACAGTAGAAATCTGAATGAGGTCATAGTTACTAAGGTGCATTTTAAAATAAATTGGGATGCAGGTTTTTTAGTACAGAGAAAGTAAGACTATAAA
Organism: Rhynchotus rufescens; assembly: GCA_032273925.1. Taxonomy (NCBI): domain Eukaryota; kingdom Metazoa; phylum Chordata; class Aves; order Tinamiformes; family Tinamidae; genus Rhynchotus; species Rhynchotus rufescens. The sequence continues at coordinate 22,876 of JAVCKT010019761.1, read as the reverse complement.
TAAATAAGAGAAGTAAAATTAATAATGCTACATCAATGACTGCAGTACTGAATTCAATATTATTTAATGGGTTGCAATACTCAGAATAACGTCTTAAAAATCTACACCTGTGGCCATTATTCACAAAGCCTTGATGATTAGTATTAGTTCAATTGATAGTCTGGTGGTTGAGAAAAGCAAATAAAGTCAAATAGAAAAAGAGGAAAAAGAATGTTAAATGAACAGAGGAAATAGAACTGAATTTTATAAAAATTCATGACTGCTGCGCTAAAGGGAGTTATTGTTATACAAAACATAAACTACAACTGGTTGGGAATGGGAGAGCATGTCTCCCCAGTGCTTTTCATTGAGCAAAACCTGCTGAGTTTATCTTGGATGTGGTTATTGATGGATGGAGAGGGTATATATATATTATTTAATCAAGGTTACACAAGTGCTTGTAATGGTGTTGTTTCAGTTTCCCTTGTGTTTCTGGCTCTTTATGAGAACTCAGGACATGACTGTTCCTGCGCAAAGGCTTATTGAAGCTTAATGTGCTAACCCCCTTCCTTAATTGCATGCAACCTGTTGAATAGCTTCAGTTCAACAAGACAGCAATGTAGAGCTCCCTTAAATACTCATTTCCTGTAAGATTCATGAGCATCTGCAGAAGGCAGAGAAGAGAAATGCCCAGCTGCCTCCTCCCATAGAGGGAAGCAAGCATCATTTTGCTGTTATCATTTATATTTGATAGCAGTGACTGATGAGTCCTTGCAAGCATTGTTTCTGGCTTACATGCCCAATTTTGAGAATGGGGAGGGATTAAGGTGATGGTGTTGTAGGGTTTAACAGATGGATAAGACTACACTATTTTGATGGTAATGTGGTATCTCCTTTTCTACGTTCATGTAGTGTCTAATACAACAGTGGTGTAATATGTGGCTAGGAATTGTAGGTACTACTGCAAAACAATAACGGATAGTAATGAAATGATCCTTCTTCAAGATATATAGCTGTAAGTTTCTTAAAAGTTTAGGGACTGCTGAAGAAATCTCCTGGCTTTACAGGTGAACTCTTGGCAGAAAAAACAAATTAAGTCTGGGTTGATGGGTGAGGCCCACGGAGTGACTAAACTTCAAATCAAAAAACTTCATTCAGAACTAATATAAAAACTGGAATATGGTCAGGGCAGACTCGTGTGCAAGACAGTGTTTATTCTAAGCATGTGCAAACCTCTTTTTGATGCTGTTTTCAAGATGATGCAGCAGCTAAATGTATGACACTCCTGGGAAGTATAAACCTCAGGGCCTGATTCTCCTCAGTACATAATAAGAATGGTGAAAAGTAGCCTTAAAGTAGGTATAAATTGCATTTAAATCTTCTTTATAGCTCAGCAGTGGTACAAAGGAGCCTTGATATAAATGAGAATCAGGTCCCCAGTATTTATTTAACCCTTGGGCTTTGTATATCATTTTATTTGCACCTTTAAGAGATTTGCAGAGAGATTTTTAATCAGGGTTGGGTGTACAGAAAACTAAATGTTTTCATTGCCTTACAAGTAACTTTAATCATACAGGCAGATCATTCTTTTTATTTCTCAAGAGGGAATGGTAGAATTTTCTGCCTTTGTACAAACTGAGCTAAATGTTTCTGACACCCATAGTACAGTGTCAATTGGAAATTCACATTTCATGTAATAACAGACCATTTTAATTTCATGAGCTAAAGAATTGGTTTCCACTTGCAAATTGTACTAAAGAAAGCAATATTGTCAGAAGAACTGGCACAGTGCTTCAAGAGATAAATCTATTGAATTAAATAACAGACTTTCATTACCTTTTACATTGCATTTCCGTAAAACATAAGCATTAATTAAACTCTTCATTGCTTTCTCCCATTCAGTGGAGTACTTGGTGGGTCTGACAAGGAATGTCGTGAAAAAACACACGCAGCACCCAAGCACAGTCATTAAAATTCACTTACTCAAACAGAAGAGAAAAAGAGGTAGAAGGGGAGGGTGTTTGGGTGCATTGGGACAAGCACTGAGAGAGAAGGAAATAATCACACTGCAACCCAACCAACAGAGTAGGAACATATAATTTCTGTTTTTTAGGCTTTGACAGCAAGAAATCTCTGGTGGCTTGTAGCTGTTCATGTCACCAGGTAGCTTTCAAGGTGTTTTGACTACAAACAGAAAACAAGCAATTGCCGTAGAATTTTTAAGTTTCCCCCTGTTTAGGAGACACAGGGCCTCAGCATAAGAATCATTGAAAGTCTGAAATAATTTTGCCTTCTAAAGTATGAAAAGGTCTCTGCAAAATGTATCTCCTCACCTGTGTGAGGCATGCCCAGCTGTGGCAAAAAGTCATCAATACAGATTCAAAATGTTCCTAGTGAAGCAGTCAAACCTTGCAGAGCTCCCTGTGCCCTATGACACCTTTCTTAACTGCAGAGATATTGCATAGGAATATGAAGTTCATGGAAAATTCTGGTGTACAGTCATTCAAATATGAATATTTCTAATGTGTTTTCTCTTGTGATTCCAGGGGAACATTTGAGAATCTGCCCTCAGGAATATACATGTTGCACCTCAGAGATGGAGGACAAGTTAAGCCAGCAGAGCAAACTGGAGTTTGAAAACTTAGTGGAGGAGACAAGTCACTTTGTACGCACCACTTTTGTATCCCGGCACAAGAAGTTTGACGGTAGGCTGGATGTAATTTACTTGTTTTCAAGGTTATGGGATTTAAGTCAGCTATCCAAGACGAATACCAATTTCTTTTTCTCTACAATTTGATATCACATGTGCAGTTGTCAGTTTGGCTAAGATAAGGGTTAACTTACAGCTGTTACCCTTATCAGCCTTGTGAGTATTGCCTTTAATTACAATAGCATCAAGAATTGGACTGTTAAACGCCTGCAGGCTTGGCTAATGTTGAGAAAAGAGATTAGATATACATAGAGAAGCTTATAATTTTAGTATCCTAATTTCAAATGCAAAATTTAGGTTTGCAATTATGTTCACTGTTGCAAGATGAACTATGAGTCTCCCATGATTTTTGTTATTGCAGAGCTATTTTTTTGTAGCCTGTAGCTGGTAGCCTTAAGACTCCATTTTTTTTCCTGTCATGATTTACTTGCAATGTCCAGAGTCTCTCAGAGGGTCTTGGTTGCAGTCAGACTTCTGTTGCATTTGGGAGGGATTTTAATGCAAACCATGCAAACAGTATTAAATACAAATCTTTTCTATGTAGGAAAAGTCAATAAAGGCAGGCTTTGTTTTTTATTTGTCTGTCATTACTCTCATCTCTACTGGCCCTCAGCCCCTATAAGACCTGGGAGAGGAATCAAGTGTCCCTTGTCCTGATTTGCTAGAGCCTTTACTTTAGTAATAAGCATTAAGCAATTTTTATGGCTGTGTCCATCTTTACAAGTCACAGTTTATGAGGTTCCTCTCATAAACTGCCGATTAGCAAACAGATTAGAAGAGCTACAGAATGTTTGGTGATGGCTTTGGCAACATGTGAAATCTGTGCTTGTGCTGAACACTTCCCTCTGGGCATTTCTGTATCTACGTAAGCATGGATACTGGAAACCCTCAAAAGCAACTGCGGGGCTTTTCCCTTTTTTGAAAAGGAAATCAAGACAATCTCCCAAATTTGGTGAGTGGGATAGTTTATTGAAAATGTTAGTCTGATTTTCCACAGAGTTCAGAGACTGCCTTTTGCATTATTGGGCAATGTGATGACTGTTGGTATTACAGTGAACTTGAGTGTGTGATGGCTTTTTTTGGAAATCTGAAATTCTGTAAATCAAGGCTGTATATCTTTATTGATGGTATTATTGATGGTAGGGTAAAACTCAAAATTATTGACCTGTTTTAAACATTACATTCTGAGATTCTCATGGATCTGCTCTTCAGGAAGTCAGATTAAAAGACTAGGTGGTTTCTTCTGACTTTTCATTGATTTTTTAAAGGGAATTTGCAATTCAAAAAGTCTCAGTATCATCACCTACTTAGTGGTTGAACTACTCAACTTTATGCCTCAGAATTTTAATACCATTCTACATTTACATGTTAGAAAAAGTTATCTATGTTATAATTCTTGAAATCATCTTTTCTGTTTTAAATCTGTACTTTGATTGTCCAAGGAAGTTCTGATACATGAGCCTTTTGTTGCCAGTATGAAACAAATACAGAGATCGAAACAAATACAGCCAGTTGTAATCATTTTGTGAAAGTTTTTATACAAGACCTGTGCTTATTAAGAGCAGCCTATCTAAGAAATGACAGGATATGTGAATATTTAAGTAATGTCAAGACAGAGAGTATATATTATTGCTATTATGAGGAATTAATTTGCCCTAGTGTTTCTCCTAGCCTTTTGTACATGCAGATATTTGTTTAACTTTGCAAACTTCCACAAAATACAAAATAATATGGGAGTTTCTGCAGTATTTCCTTTTTCTTTTTTTTTTGGTGTACCCAGCATACCTTAGAGTAATACTGATTTTGATAACATGTGACACTCTGTTAAGTTATGATCTGACCTTCATATGTCTCACCCATGTTATCTTGCCTTGTAGTATTTTGGATTTTCTATCATCATGTTCTTTTTGTCCCAGATCCATATGCTTAAGCTTAGATTGAATGATTTTCTGATTGCTTTTCTGAGAGCTAATTTGAAGACTGTTTTCCCTTTTAGGATTTTGCCTTAGATCCCATTCGTGATCTAATCTTTTACAAGGGAACTCAATCTGCTCTAATTGAAAGATTGTCTCTTTAGCCTCAGGTCAAACACACTCTCTATACACATTTCTACATCATTTCTATATCCATTTTTTATGTTTCATTTTTACCAGAACTGCAGTTCCTTCCAAATTACTGTAATGACTAATTTTTGTAATATCTATAAGCCAGAGAAGCTAAATATGAGATTCTTAGCAAAGAACTTTTAAAACTATTAAGTGCTTTGGAAACAGCTACAATCGAGGGGGAAAAAAAAAAAAAAAAGAAAAAGTCTTTGTTTTAACTGGCAATCAGTTCTTGCCTATTAAAGCCCCACACAATATTCTCCGTATGTCCTCCACATTTCGAAGAAATTGTCACTGTGATGGGAATTGTAATAGCTCCATTCTTCTAGGTTCATTTTTTTTCTAATTGTTTTATTAGCGTATATAATTGTTATATTAACATAGTATGCGGGGTTCAACCATCACTCAGAGCCAACTCTCTAACAATAGCGTTTCTCATTTGGGGTCTATATTCTAGCTGGGAAGTGTGAATTAGCATGAGTCACTATGCAGCATAATACCAGCTGCCAAATGTTTCTTGAGTGAGCCTTGTGCTGAGTACATCTGTATTGCCGACACCTGCATCCTCGCTGTTACATTGCATGGTCATTTGCAAAAATGTGAGGCTTGGAATTGCATTTAGGGGTGTAGGAGGATCCAGTGAATCCTCTCCTGGGAATCTTGCCTAAAGAAGAAAGCCTCAAAATGACAAAAATCCCATGAAATCCCCATGAAATCTCATGAAATCATTGATTTTTTTTTTCAGTAATGGATAGAGCACCTGGTTCAGCAATGGCACTTCCTGAAACTAAAGGGAAAAAAAAAAAAGCCAATAAGCTTTTAATAGGCTTTCAATAGGCAGGAAAGTCACACGGAGCACAGTGTTCCACCAGGCCTGAATTCTTCAACTTCACTGTTTAGGGCTGGACTAATCCACATGAGCAGACATGTAATGATCAGCTGTTTCCTGTGCCGAGCACTAGACAAGCAATCACATTCAAATCCTTGGACCCCCGCTGCATACCTCAAAGCAGCTCAAAATATACTGCGCTCTCAGTGCAGTTGTAATAGTATCATCTTATTATCACCAATTCCCTTGCATGGTGCCTTTGCTGAGCAGCTGTTTCACAGACAAGCCAATTTCTTTTAAGTATTGCTCCATCAGCAGTCGAAACCAAACCTACCGGAAGGTTTTGCCATGAATGTTAATGAGCAGACAAGTATCTGCTCAGTGACATTTTCTCACTTATCCTGTGAATAACTATAGGCAAATTATAGAAAATAATTTTATTTTAGCTAAATTGATCTGATCCTGATTAAAGAGACACCATCTCCTCATTCTCATTTAAAAAAGAAAAAAGAAGAAAGGAAAAAAAAAATCTTGGTAATAGTGTTAAAATTGAAAGAGTGTCTGAGAAAGAGCGATCATGAATTTGAGCAGAAATGGATAGCCTTCAGCAGAAAGTGTGAGCCATGAAGTCATTAAGGCCAACAACCTGAGTAGGAAAAGAACCAACCTGCAGCTGCATTGATCTGTCTTGCAGGGCCATCATTCCTCTATGGTCCTTTTTTATTTTTTACTGTCCTGGAGTAGAGTGATCCATACCCATTAGAGCTGCTTATATTTCTTACGAACATTACCAGCAGGAGCAGTGGAAATGACAGGGCAGGAAAGAAAGTTTCAGAGATAACGCCCTAAAAACAATACCTACAAGAAGAGCTAGCATCCCAGAAATCTTCTATCACCTCTCTTTTTCCTTTTGTGTTTTCACTGTTTGTGTTTATGCATCTTTTCCTTATATTGGAGTTGGCAAATGTGCATTTAGGTCTTTCAACAAAAGAAGAACTCTTTAACTGATGAAAACTCAGAGCTGTAATTGTCTCAGAGTAGACTCTACAGAGAAAAAAAAGCATGGAAAATAACTATGAGTAAAGTGAGAGCCGCCTAAAGCTCGAATCTGCTGAATTTTGGAGGCCTGGCCAGTAAGAGCCCTCTGCACGTTCTTCAGCCCTTGCTGCCCGTGCAGCCAGCCCAGCTGGAGCGGCGAGTCTGGCAGCTGCTCGAGCCCGGCCCTGGTTCGTGCCTCGAGCCCCGCGGATGCCAGCGGAGCCCGGCACAGCAGCACACGCATGCGGCAGCTCGCCGGCCTCCTGCAGCCGGCCTGTGTGCCGCTGTCCTCATCAGCAGGCGGAGGACGACTTGGAGCAGGCCGCGCTCTTCGTGCTTTGCTTTGACGCTGCCGGGGTAGCAGTTTTGGGTCTATATTCTTTGGAGAGAAGCAGAACGCTCTACTGCTTCCACGTGACTGTTTGGAAGGGAGAAGGTTTCCAAGGAGGGCAGGATAGTCGTACAGATACAGTACAGCCTAGAATCCATACACAGCTACTCATTTTAACCTTTTGCCGTTGCTCGTATTCTTCATACTCACATTATTCTAGTCCCATGACATCTGTGACAGAATAGAGGTCTCACTTCACAAATGCCATGATATCAGGTATTTTGCCTTTTACTTTTGGGCAAGGTGATAGTGTTCTGTTTGTTTTGCTTGGTTTTGTTTTACAGGATTTCAGGGATACTTTCAAATGTATTTCGCATCAAATACAAGGACAGGTGGATTTTTAAGGCTCCACAACTGCTAGGCTGTTTCAGTGCTATCAGGTCATAATTTCCATATAATTCTTCCACAGTTTTAACAGACTACATAACTTCTTCACTTCCCAAAATACAGTCCTTACAGCAGTTATAAACTATAAAAAATGGTAACATCTGCTAGCTTGCAGTAGGTAACTGCTACAAACCTTTGCTGGACATCTGGTGCAAGCTTCTAAACATTGCAGAAAAGCCTTATAAGAGATCTCATTGCACGATATTTGAAATGAAAGAATAATTTGAACACAAAGTCTTTTAGACTCAAAACCAAATATATTGGAGTTGATACAAGTCAACAAGGCATCTCTGTGGCATGCAAAAAGATGTGTTTTTTCTTATTATCCTTTCAAATGTCATGTAAAAAAATTGTTTGCAAACCACATCAGGTAACAGTTAATAATAAAAATAATAGTAATAAAGTTGAATAGGTGCTGTAAGGTTCTGGAACGTGGAAGGGAAGAGTTTGCTGCCTAGTAAGAATAGCTTCCTGCCAGGGGTGCAAATTCTCATCACCTGTCAGGTCGGGTACAGAGAAGCAATCATGTAGGCACTGGCTGCTTCTGCACGCTCCCCGCAGCTAGAGCAGTACCTCATGCATTCGCAATGGCTTGTTCTCACTCCTCTCCCACAGCCTCATTTGCTAAGTGCAGCTGCCCAGTGGACCATGTAATCTCCTAACCAGCTGCATCAGGTTTATGAAGCTGCAAAGTGAAGGACAAGCTGCTGCACGGTGCTGCAGCGGCGGGACGTGACCCCACTCTTGGGTGGATCGTGCTGGAGAGCGCGTTGTCTGGGGACAGGCAGCCTGTGTCACATTTAGGTGTACTCGGATATGCACTGAAACACAGGGACTCTGAGAGGGCAGGAATCCAATGCTATCCTTATTAAAGAGCAGAATTCCTCTTGCTGATTTTTAAGTGTGCACAGTGTAGGTACAGGACAGAGACATGTGTCCCATGGGTTCCTCTGTAGTCCTCATAAAAATGATAGGTGCAAATCATGCTTGTCTAAAACATATGTGGCAAGTAGATGAGAAAAATCTCTTTTTGGAGTGCTTATTTCTCTGTATTGATTAGAAGGGGCCCAGAGTTCAGATATAGATGTCTATACTGTGGACATGTATATTTGTTCAAATAAACTCCATCCTGAGGAATGCAATATAGCAGTGAAACACCTAAAACACTTTTGAGACTCTCTTTGCTTTATTTTCCTTCCTTAAAAAATCATTTTCTACTTTTTTTCTATAGTGTTCTGGGGAAATATGCATTAAAAATATTGAGCCAACCAGGCACTGTGGAGGCTTTCCTGTTAAATTCAAACAACATTTAATCTTGACTGAAGCTCTGAATAATGCACTTTTTGAACATCTTATGATAGAAATTGTTTTCTCAATTTGATGTTCAAGCCTTAAAAATACTAACCCATAAATAAAATGACTGATTTCTGAATCTTGAAGCTCCTGTGATTAAAGATGTTTTGTATGCATGTGTGCAAGACCAGGATTAATAATGGATTCTGCCTCAACTCCATAATACTGATGAAAGCTATCAGTATTCCGCAAATGTCATCAGAGTCTCTGTTACCCATCTCTGATTTTTCCTCTGACAGTAGGTGCACACCTGACACACAGCAAGGACAAAACCATGTTGTAAGAAAGAAAAACAGGGACTGGATGTCAAAACCAAGCAGCAAAACAATGGGATTCCTATGTATTTTTAGCACCCTGGGAATGGTGTCTCATTGGTTGTCTTACTCTCATTGAATGGGTCAATATAACCTCAGAAATGAATTCCTCAACTATATTACACAACATTACTGTATTTTTGCCACCCTCCCCTATGTAATTTTTTACCTGTGTGTTCAGACCACAGGAAATTAAAAGCAAACTTGCAAAAAGTATATTAAGAAATGGGTTCTGCAGCACTTGAAAAATCATTGAGTGAATCATTATTCATTATTGTCCCTATATCTAAAAATGATCGTCACTTTTTAGAGTTTCTTCGAAATTAGTTTCCTTCTTTTGTCTCTGCCCTGTGCTCTTCCAGATGAATACAGCAATGGCTGCTTCTCTGAGACAAGTGTCCTAGGTATGTCACTTTTAGAATTAAGACAGGTACTTTAGGGGCAGAAAAGGACTGTGTGCCTATGTGCTATGATTGCTAAGGTCTACTGGTGCTGCACTTGGCGATAAATATGAAAACTGCAGGTGTAGCTCAGAGATTCCAGATCTTCAGACGTGCCTTACTGAGAACAACACAGCACTAGGGTAATGTTTCTGAAAAAAAAATAAATAAATAAATAAAAGGAGGCTACCACAGTGTAAGCCCTGGTTTGCCTGTATTTCATTATTTAGGGTGCAGCTGGTCAGGTATCATTTCTGAAACCTTGTTTCTTTTAAAAACAAAAAACAAAAAGCATGCGGATGTTACCCTGTATGTGTGCTATATGAATTCATAATAATGCATCACAGTAGCATCAGTTAAATTTTTTGACAATGTGCAGGCTTGTTACCTGTTAAAGATAATACAGGATGGGATTAGTTAGGTATGGGGTAGAAAGACATACAACTAGGATCTAACATACGCCTATATGAACTACATAGTCTTGAACTACATGAACTATATAGTCTTATGACTATAGTCCTTTCAAGAACATTATGATCTAAAAGAGCAAACTTAAATGAGTAATTTGATGCAGATTTATCAAGAATGGTCTTTATATGAGTGGGAAGACCTATAGTAAACACCATCACTACTGGAAATGTGCTTTGAAGCAATACTAAGAAATAAAAAAAGAAAAAAAAATCAGTAATCCCTGAAATAAAGCTTAACTAATAACAGCAAACACTTTCTAGAAAACAATGGGAAAAGAATAAGAATTATTTTTTGGTATCTACTGTTCTGCATATTTCTGGAGCTTTCCCAGAATTCCTGCAAGTAAAATGAAGATGAATTTAAGTTTTCATCGAACATACACTAAAATGCCTAATAGAGTGAATCTATGTCACCTACTTTGCTGCCTCAGGAATTTTCAGTACTGGCCGCGGGCCTGAAGAAGCTTCTACACTTGTTTGCCATCAGGAGTGCATCCCAGAGGCTCAGGTATCTCAGTATCATTTTTGTCCTCTACTCAAACCCAGCAAAATTAAGCATTTGTTTATATGGCTAGTCTTTAGGTAAGGTCTTGAGCATTCTGACCAATGCACGTTGCGAAAGAGCATCTTTTATTGTTTTATTTTTATTCACTTGAAACCCAAACCACTGAAAATTCTGTGTTTAGTAAGATTCATTGCATTGCCATGTACAACTTCGGCCAGTTTTGCCACCTCAACCTAGAGTCCAGCTTAAGGGCTTAGAGTTTGTTTTTTCAGACCATCTTCCTAGCAGTGGAATCAGTGGGTAGGGTGACATTTAAAACAGAGGCAAGATGCTGCTAAATCAATATCCTTAACTGCTCTGCAGCCACCAAATGCATCGTGCACGCACCAGAGAGCACATGCGGCCTTCAAGCAGCCCATGTGCTGCTTCAAATGCCATCCCCGAGAAATCGCAGCAGTGCAGAGAGCAGAACACAACGCTGAGCGATGCTATTTGCAACCATCAGATCAGGCTGGGGGAACACCCAACCTCACATACCCTAGGTCGTTTCTTGGAATCTTCTTGAAATGTCATTAATGCGTTGATATCCCCTTAATCGCATTTCAGTGTTTGGCACAGCTTATATGTTATCAATAGCAATTATTGAGATACTTTATAGACTCAGTTTCATTCGATTGGTTTACTGAAAGAGATTATTTTGTTGTACTGCTGTGGTTCCACACAGTGTTCAACTGTGTTGACAATCTTGCTGCTTAAATAGCAGACAACTCAAGCCTGTCAGACACTTAAAACCGTGCCAAGATATATTTCTAAATTCCAAGAAGTGGACTGAAACAAACAAATGAGCGTTCTGTAGGAGATTATGCCCAAGCTGAAGTTATTTTAATGTGGTATCTTTTTCAGCGGTTCTATCACCACTGATGAGCTTCTCAAGCAAGCTCTATGGTCAAATGCTTAAAGTAAGGGATATAATAAAGCTCCCTGTTGGAGACTAGATTCCCAGTGAGTATGTAACAGCTTTTGTGTTAAATGAGATAAAAATGAGTTGTAAAATACCCAGTGATCATTGAGTAAATTCATACTGGATTTATAGTGGAAATTACATAGCAGCATTTTTTTTTTTCCAGTTTATACACATTGTATCTCAGTCCTTCAATATCTCTCTGTCTATGTATGTATTTATGGATGTATCTATATATCCCCATTATTTTAGTTAGTTCTAGTGCCATGCAGTCTGTGTATAATCACAGGACCAGGACCTACCTTATTAAATCTGGCATGCCTTTCCAAAATACTTCTTTTCATGCCTAACAAAATATCAGAAAACAAGAGAAACTTTGGAATGTAAATGAGAGACAGGACAAAATTTTCAAATGAGCCTATAATAATGTTACTTGTGGAAAAAAGAGATATTTTTAGCCACTTTAGATGATGAATCTGAACATACCTGACCTTGATCTTATGGAATTCTTGTAAAAAAATAAAATTAAATAAAATAAAAATGATGTATTGGTTCAGAGTAACAATTGGCCAGAGTGAATGTTTTTCATGCCAAAATAATATCATGCTTAACTGTTCACTGGGTAGCCTAAAGGCCTAGGCGGTTATTTGAATTTCATTACTAATTTCTCTTTCTTAATGTGACTAGCTTTTGAAGTGCTTTTCTTCCATGTATGAATCTGTGACACCAAATTGGATGAAAAAAATAAAAATGCTTCAGTTCATCTTAGCCCATAGATAAGTCTGTGCTGGGACCTGACATACACCAGCTTATCGCTATCCCTCTGCATGTGGATGAATTGCATTTTCAGTTATTGCATATAATAAAATGCTGCAACCAGCAGCAATGGCATCCTTACCACTTTTAAGGAAACACATTGAAACCAAACTCCTTACCCTTACCTTCACCTCGTAAATGCTCCACTTACGCATCAGTAGGTTGCTCACCACAAGTTCATCGCAGCTGTAGCAGTGTGCCTGGGAGGAAAAGATTTTACTCAGCTGGTTCTAAAGAAATGCACTAAAGAAGAGTGACATGGAAGCAAAGGGGAAGATTAGAAGTGGGGCAGGGACAGATAAGAACTGACAGTTCTTTTTGTGCTGGCCTTAGTCCTGTGAAAGGATGGAGAACATTGAAAAGCAACAACCTGAGGAGTTGTCTCACCTGGCAGTCCTCAGGGGCTTATTGCCATTGAAGGCAAGTGGTTCACACACCAAGGACTGTGAGATCTGATAAAGTGTCTAAAAGTCTGAGTAAAGAAAGAAGATAATTGCCTGAAGGTTGTTTATAAGCAGGAGTTATTTTGTAGTTCATAAATCTGCCCTCTTTCTGGCATATGCTTTTCCTGTTGAACTTAAAGGAGACTTCAGAGAGCAAGAGGTGCCTGTGATGAAGCTTTAAGAGACACAGCTTGAGAGGAAGCAATTGAAGCATATAGTGAAAACAATAGCCATGTTTCTTGCTTTGACTACAATATCTTTATTTTGCTTTTCAAATACTCCATTTCATGAATTGCTTAAGTAGAAAACATATTATTTTCCAGATCAAAAGTGCCCTTATCTATGCCCTAGATACATTTATTTTTATTATTGATTTAGACATATCCAGGGAAGCTATAATCTGTTTCTAAGATAGGACTAGCAGTGATAATGACAAGCTTTTATATGTAATCTTTGGAAGGGAAACAAATATAGCATTAGAAGGAAAAAAACACAGACCCAGTTGGCTAATTTGACCTGGTATCTATAGGGAAAGATTTATAGATTCTTAATTCAATGCTATAGGTTTGGAAAAAGAAAAAAAAGAAAAGATATCCTTGAACTTTCCATTGGCAGTTTTCAACCTGAGACTCCGGTGATAATATTGTTCATAAGTCCTTGCAATCCTATTTATGTTCATGTGAAATTAGACAGCTAAAACTGTGACCACATATTATTTATGGTTTGTTGCTTGCTCAGTATTTTTACTTGTGGCTTAAAGCAAGCTTTCTCTCTTTTTTATTTTTTTTTAGAAAGAAAGGAGATTAATTTCAATCTTATATTTTAGGTATTTTAGCACTATGGGCATACTGGTAGCAAGATAATTTTCTGATGGCTACAATGGGATTAGATGCAGATAATAAAAGAGCAAAACAAAACATTTTGTTCAACAAAATTAAAATGCTAAAAGAGCATAATAAAAAGATGGAAATTAATTGATTTCTGCTTACAAAGATTTAAATGAAATTATCAGAAGTTGTTGTTGTTTGAATGAGAGACATTGATTTTCCTGATAAGCCTGTATATAGGATCCCAGTGTTCTTAATTGTGGGTTTTCTTGTTTTCTTCTTTCTGTATTTTTAAAAATCTCCTTCTGCTTCTAATGTTTAAATGGTTATAGTTAAGCTCATATTTTTCAAGAATTTTAGATGTAATAGTTTAGGATCAATCACAAGGTCACTTTACTTTGATGTTCCTGCATGGCAGCAGCCAACTTTAAAGGAAATAAAATATTTTAGCTTGTTAAATCTGAAAAAAAAAAAAAAAAACTGCTATAGTTTAATCTACAAAAGAAGGGAGAGGAAGGGACAAAGAGAGAGAGAGGTGAAAATTCAGCAATCAGGCTGTGCAGAGCGGCAAGTGACTCCTGGAGATAAGGACGAAATGCTGTCAAGATAGCGCCAAAACTAGGAGGAGGGTATTTTGAAAAGAAAATTGCCGATAACCCAGTGTTTGAATGTGCTTAGTATGCCTATTACGTTTAGCTACCACATATAAGATGTCCAGTATTGAAATCCAAAGCGGATTTCAAGCTCTTAGTAAAGGGCCTAGTCTCTGCTCCCACCAGTGCTCGCTCCCACCAGACTATTAAAAAGTCTTTATGAGACTATGTGGCGAAACTGCACACTATCGGATTCGCTAATAGACCAGCTATGAACAAGTGTGGCAAGTTTTGCAACAGCTAAAAGGTTTCTTCCCAGCTTTTGTTTGCAAAACATGCGTGAGCTAATGGAGTATCACATTTATATAGTGCTGAGGCATTGACCTGAAGTCTCTCCAAGAAATAGATCTAGGTTTTACCTAGACATGCTATGTTTTACAGTGGCAACAGCCCACATGTTCTATAAAATGATAATGTTGTTTGTTCATTAAATAATAAAAGTGGATGAAAACTTTATTTCCCTAAATGTTTATCATTTATACATTATTGTGTTTTGCTCCTTATTGTAAAGAAGTTATCTTCTCAAAGTCTCGTTTCTTTCATTTGCTAGCTTAATTTTTGAGTAAATTAGGACAACTCAAAGTTTACTTGTTTACTTTAAAGATGCTTTTTTTTTTTTTTTTCCTGGCTAGGAGAAAGTAATCTCCTTTTGCTTCCACAGAGTTCAGAAATATTTGGGAGGGAATTTGGAGAATGGCTTAGAAATAATCTGGGTACTTGTGGTGTCATATAGAGAAGAGCTCTTCTAAGCCATCTTTTTTTGTGAAAGCCTGATCCTGAAATCATAGGCATAGATAATTAACAAAGAGAACTTTTTATACTGATGATGGAGTCCATCAGTCATATTTTAACTGTTGGATGCAGACTGTGCTTGTGGGTTATCTGCTTTCCTGCTAATGATGATATCTTTTGTTGCATAGAATATGGTGAAAGGCTGAAAAAAGATTTAACGATGAAAGTTTAGTAGATAAATCAGTTTGGTCCCCAGCCCCATCCACTACCAAAAAAATATAATTGCATCTTAATTCTCAGAATGACAGGGCTCATTTTCATGTCTTCATCTGCTGATCTTTTTGCATTTTTGCTTCAACTGCTGAAACTGGAATCATGATGATGCTAAATTTAAGAAACTTTGCAATCATTTCTGTATAATATGTTCCCTTGTTATGTTTAAACAAAAGCATAATTTGAAGAATTTTACAGATATTACTATCAGAAAAAAATGAATATGCAGAGGATCATTATACCAGGCTTAGGGACAGGGAAATCATAGATTTAAAATAGAATTTAAATCATGTAGCCCCAAATTTTTTGACCATAAGGATGCTATCTCCAGCATTCCTTTGAGCAGCTTATCCGACCCAGCTACTGAAAGCTTTTTGCTGTGTGAAAGGGTTTGAGATGTCTTTTGCTTTTCACCCTAAGTATTTTCATGTTACTATCTATGTTTTCATGTAAACATTTTAAGTAATCTAATTCAACACTGGCTAATTGAAATCTTGCAGATTCTCTGTGAACTAAATAGGTATTCTTATAATATTCTTATCCTTATGAAGACAAAAAAGAAACTGAGGCAAATCACAGAGGTAACTTGACTTCCCTGAGATCTCACAGTCTGGGAGCAAGAGAATTGTGACAGGAACAGGGTGTAAAAAAAATACCTTTCAGGTGAGTTTTTTTAATGTAGAAGTGTTCAGACCTGCATACAGCATTCAGTGAGTGTTTCATGTTGCAACTGAAGAAGTTTTTGCAGTAGAATGGAATAGCTTTTTGGCTTATGAAAATTAAATTGATTTTTTCCTCGCTGCAATGCTCTGTTACAGACTCACATTACATATATTGCCCTCAGGTCATTTTCCCCCAGGTATTTGAAGTTTTTCTTAGTTACCTTTAAGGCATTCACTTGCATTTTTTCAGATAGAGTGTACTTCAGTACTTACTGCCAATGTTTATATTCAATCGCTATAGGCTTTTTGTCTTATCCCCATATTAGTCATTGCAGCACCTCCCATTTTGGAATCATCTACAGGTTTAATTAATGTGCTGTTTACTCCTTCTTCCAAGTGATAAATAGATGATTCGTCTGAAAAGAACACCCATCCTTTATCTGGCACAGGCTCTCTGGGATATACTACTAACATTACTAATTAGACTGCTGAAATGCTGCTGTAGTCTCCTCTCATCATTGATCTTCTGAAACAACCATGCTCTCCTTGTTTCAAATTTCTGTTGTGCAGCTTCAGGCTCGTTTCACACAGCCACAGTGGATCAGGGAAGGCCAGTTATTTATCAAACAAAGCAAGCTTTTTACTTCAAGTCTGTTGCCAAATTGTGCTAGACTTATGGCTTTCTTCGGTTTAGTGCTTGTAGAAACATTTTAGATGTGTTGTTCCTAAATTTGCTCCTACGTGTCCCATTATGGACTTGGTCACTGAGTGTTATACTGGCCAGTATACCTCAAAAATACTTGATAGCTTCTCATGCTTGATTTGCTCTCTTTTCTGCAAAATGAATGAATTGATGCACTAGGCCAGGCAGGGTTTTGATTTTAGCTAATAAATTCTGTCCGAGGCATCATTCTCTGGTGACCTAGCAATAAATCATGAATATTAAACTCCAGTTTATTCTGCAGCACTTGATAACACTTGAGTAGAACCTGCTTGCTGTAGGTGCTGTATGTGAGAACTTTAAAGATAGCTTCTCTACTGCAAATTTTGTTTCAGTTGCCAGACACTCTATATTTACCCTGTTCCCACACAGAACTAGAAAACCAGTCTTATCCTTGTGTCATACCTAACTTTGAGCTGTTATGCTCAATGATACCTACTTATTCCTCCTTTAAGAAGATGTCTTATTTCTAAAAGCAGAAAGAAACTGCTTTTTAGACTGGAGGTAGTCCTGCCGCAGGGACCATAGTCATGGTATATACCGGGCTGAATATGAACAGTGTGTCTTTTGCCTATACTGGTCTGTACTAGAAGGAGCACAGCTTGCAGGGAGAATTTATTCTCCTCCTCTGTGTGGTGCTGGTGGGGCTACACCTAGAATGTGGCATCCAGTTGTAAACTTCCACTTCAAAAAGGATGTAGAGAAACTGGAGAGGGTTCAGCAGAGGGTTACCAAATGGTAACTTTTTATATGAAGAAAACATGAGAGAACTTGATTTGATGAGAATGGGGAAGAGGAGAGTGCCAGTAGCTACTTACAGTTCCTTGAAGGATGTCTAGTTCCAAAGATAAGAAAGCCAAACTCTCTTCTGCAGAGACAGAAGATTACTACAGAAAATAACCAAGGACAATGACCACAAATTGCAGCTTGCTAGTTTCAAGAAAAAAAAAAAAAAAAATGTCTCTAGGAAATAGTGCAGCATTGGTACAGATTGTCCAGAAAGGCTGTGCAATCCCCATCTGTGGAGGTTCTCACAATGTGGCTTGGCAAAGCTCCTTCTGGCCATGCTCTGAGTTGTTGGAGTGGGTTGGAGTAGATGACCTTCAGATGTCCCTTCCAACCAACATTTGTATGGATCTCCAATTTGTCCCTTGGTAATATCTTTAGTAGTCAGAATGCAGAAAAATCAACAATCTTAAATGGAAGCTACAAGCAAATGGTATTTGTATCAAAGAAACAAGCAAGATACTCTTAGGAAGATATGTGGCAGAGCTGCAAATGGATCCAGAAAATTCCTCAAAAAAGTTAGCGTTGTACGGAAAGCTGAGTTTTTCTTTTCTTTTTTTTGTGCTCTAGATTCAATGCTTTGTGCACATTTAAACCTCTCTGTTTTTGCTTTCCTCAGGCTTAATAATTGCATTGATTCAGAGTGTTTCCTCCCTGCTGTTGACAATAAAATCTCTTTGTGAACTTGTTCAGTTCTGAATTATGTTTCAGTGTCAACCTGTATATACTTCTTTTTCCATGAGCATTTTAACATTGGCTTCTCACCTTTTAAGAATCAAGGTATTATATTAGTTGCCATTGATCGGGTTCCTCCTGATCTGCCTTGTTCTCTCGATGAGACCAAAATACTAAAGCTCTTCTGATAGCAGGCTATTTTCACTTAGCTTAGTTCCTTAGTGTTCATAATCTTTTGGCATATATCCTCTATACTCCCTCTCCCTCTCCTCCTCTTCCCTCTCTACTCTCTTCTTTCCGTTTCATAGATGAGGATGTTGTCAAAATGTGGATGACTTCCTCTGAGCAAATCAACTCTACTCCCTTGGTAGACATTGGAAAGAAATAGGAACTCTCAGGGCACAATGCATTTCCTAATTTAGGTAGGTCAGATTAATACATCTTATATGGCTTTTCTCTGCTGACTAAATCAGAAGTGAAGAGTAACCATCTCACCTGTAAATTACATATATCTGAAGTTAGGTAAAATGGTATTACTGTAATTCAGAGTGATTACATCCTGAAAAGAAATCCAAACCCATAATAAATAAATAAATAAATAAATAAATAAGTTGTATCTATCTCATAGCATTAAGATCTGTTTCTTCATCATGTTTTATGAAGGACTTGACAATTCTTCCCTGTTCAGTTTCTTCTACCTAAATTTTCCATATTAGCTTTTCTGCTTTCTCCATTTTTTTTTTGTTAATATGCTATTGTAGAGACATTGCTGCCTTTTTTTTTGTGTGCAATCTATTGTCTGTGCATATATCTAAACTTTCATGTTCTGCAATCATTCCTTATACTCATTCATTAAAAGGATTAAAGGATCACAGTACTGGGCACCTCACTGTTTAAATCTGTAAAGTCAGATTTTACCCACCAGAAACAGAACAGATTAAATAGTTTTTTTTTTTCTATTTATTTCCTTTCTATCTTTTACATTTCAGTTAACTTGTTGGCCTCTGCTATGCTGAACACCGTTAATGTTTCCCAGCCTGAGAAAAATCATAATGTTGCTGGCTGGAACAAAATGCTTCTACTGTGTTTTAAGTATAGCAATATACAGCCAATGAGATTTTAATGGCTCTTTATCACAGCTGGACTATAGTAATAAATGCATCAAATCTTCAAACAAATATGTTCTCCTTGCATATTATTGAGGACATTGAAGAATCTAGATTAAAGAAAAATATAATTCTGAGATTTTTACTTACAATAAAGTTTCCAATACTTTTAGTTTCATTGAAGCTCATCTTGGCTCTCTTCAATTTTTAATGCACCAGAAAAACAATATTAAGGTAATTTTATATACTTAGGCATATACCTCAAAATATTTGATTTCCAGATATTCTTGAAATCTCTGGGGACTCTTTCAAGATGAACTCTTCCAATCACATGCAATAATAATGCCATCTGTTTTGAGATGTAAGATCATCAGACAACAGATTTTCTCCTCTTTCAGGATTCATTAACACTATGATTTAGAAGAGGAAAAGTTGAGCTAAAATGCAGAATTATCTGTGAATTCTGTGACCATCTTTTTTTTTTTTCCTTTTTTCTTATTCCATGATTGTTTTTAGCCACTGAAAATCATCCTTACAGCACAAGACATAGCCCATGCATATGTGAATTTATATGTATAATACTAAGTAGCATTATAAACATATGGACACATTTGTCTTTCACTTCTGTAGCATTGATAAAGTAAATCCAAAGCTGTTCTCTGCCTGTAAATTATTGTCTTTCAGATTATTGAAATTACAGTCACTTTCAGTGACAATATAAACAGAGTTAAACACAAAGCAGCAACTTCTGGCTCTTTTCACACTGCATTTTGTAAAACAGCCTAATAAAAGCAGGTTTTTTCCTACCTCATATGAATTTCATATTAGCAGCATAGTCAGAAACAATTGCAAGTCAGAGGCAAAACAAGACAATCGCTAATGACAGAAAATTTCTCAGCTCTTTCAGCATATAGCAATAGCTGTACCTGAGACAACATTTTTTTGGTGTTTTGTTTCTGCTTATTTCTCTGAGACTTAGCACTACAGGGTCTGATGTTATTCAGCCTTTCAGCAGTCTCTTTATTTTGTACTTGGTTGTTTGGTCAAAATAGGTGACCATTTGAGTATGATAGTAAAATAGGGGCAAATAGTTATCAGTGGGTAACTTTAGATACTATCCTGCTGTTTTACCATAGTACTGGATCAGCTGTACTGGAGACATTTATCTCTGAGCCAAATAATCTGTTGTGTATGGTCAGCCCCTCTCAAGAACCATTTGGTCACATCGACGTTTGCACTTGAGGTGATCCATGTTTTGATACCAATCCATAGGCTATTTGATCTTTTGGCCTTGCTTACACAGGTACATAGGGCACACATAAGGCATGTCTTTCACAAACTGGATGACTACTTATGTTTCCCTCATAGAATTTCATTCAGATTTTCTCTTTATTTTGTTAAGCTTTGCGTAGCATTACTTATGGCTATGCCAAAGCCTTCTGCACAGAGGTGGGCTGCTGTGTCCTTCAGGGTGGTCCACTGGATTCATGGAACCATAACTCACTGTGGTACAGGGATAGCTCATAATCCACATGATTCTGTATGTACTCTCAGACATCTAAATGCCACTATTTGGCTCCGGGACAGTGAAGAATTTTTTAAGATTCTCTGGGAATTAAGAACATGTTTGACAATAAAAGGGCTCTAGCACTGTAATTCCATTGAATATGGCATGAGTGAAGAGAAATGAATTTTGGGTGTATGTGGGGGTGGAAAACATTAAAAAGTGATGCCATGTGGTGGGACAGGGATCAGACCCAGTCCCATCCATAACCTTCTCATTGTGTAATGAGAAGGCAGGGACAGTAAGACCATGTGTGGTGGAAGAAAAGGGTAACACTGAACAAGCTGATATGTCAAGGAATTTGTGTGTTGATATTGGGTAGCGCATCCTTATAGGCAAGTAAACCTATTTCTTGCCCTGCATTTCACCTTTTCAACCTTTTGTTCAGTCCCCATCTATCTCATGCATACATGAATGAGTGCCTATTGCCATGGCCTTGTAGTGTTGTCTAGAGGAAACATTTCTCATACACTTTTTTTTTTTTTTTTAAGTGCAGTCATTCCTGTTAAATCTACAGAAAAAAACCTGAAGAATCCTGTTTAACTTTCCTGCTTTCAGTAGAAACTGATATCCCCAAACAGCAGCAGTGGCAAGCCACTGCAGAGTAAAAATGTTATTGTTGTGTTTCCTGTAGGCCCTTACGTGTGAGAAAGCTTCTGAGCTGGTTATAAAGTGCTGCATTGTGGAAGCAGCAGGACACTACTCTGTTGCACAAGCTTTTTTTTTTTTTTTTTTTTCCCCAGAACATGTATTTAATAATTTGAGCAAATTAGGTAGTGCTGAAGCTCACACACACATAAGCAAAGTGATAATTGAGTATTTATGACAAAGATGTTCTTATTTGAATTAATAGACATGTTGTTTCCTTAACATTCCTTTAATAGCTGGATACTTAGTTTGAAGCCAATTTCCCCTTCTCTTCCTCCCTGTCGTATACTGTTGTTGTAGGTAGTTTTAGTAGAGATTATTTAGCCACAGTGTTCCTCTGCAGCACACACAATCAGTGGTTTGAGTTTATTTTTGCAAATGTACTTTTTTGTATTTTTCTATTTTACCCCTGAAAAACAGAATGAGAACTTCTTTGACCCTCATCTCTTAGTAGGTATTTTTATGACTTACTGGTTTGTTCTCAATAAATAAAAACTTAATTGGAACTTCAACCATATATCCACATATATTTCAGACATATACACTGTAAGTGAAAAAGTTTGCTCCTTTCAATGCCAACAAATAGATAATTAGATTATTGTTGTTATTAGATAGACAGATCAGGTTTTATTTCAACTATATCCCCATAACATCTCCCTATGATCAGTTTTAAACTTTTTTATATGTTACTATGGCAGCACATGTGATTGTTCTCCTTTAAGAAGGCTTATATGCTGATGAAGAATGAATCAATGTTATGAGGAATCAAAATTTGCTTAGAGGCAAAGTTAATTGTGTTAATTGTGTTTACATATGTGCTTTTCTGTTGTTTATTTTTATATTTATTTGTATATCTGTTGTTTATGTTGTTTATTCCCTTTTGATATTGGGGTTAGAGCGGCTTATTGATTATATTTCTTCCCTTTGCCAGCTGCCACATAGCCTTTTTGTGAAACTGAAATTAATGAAGAGTGTGCTATTTAGCCCATTTTTACCTCAGAATCCTTTCTTTGTATCTAAAATTTGCTGTGAATACACTGGAATTTATATCATTTGGCCTTACACCAAAATCCTTGTTTACTATGAAAATGTGGATTTCAGAACAAAACGTTCTAATTACATTGTCTGGTTCTTTGTTATGTTCTCTATTCTTCTGAATGTTTCTCAAAGTTAATCAAATATGGTTAACTTACTTTGTTAAGAAAAAGGCTTATGTTACTTTGTTTTGTTATTTCAGGCGCACAGAGTGGTAGTTCACCTCTAAATTGCACATATTTAATTGCAAGGAGAGGATTCAGTGGCCTGAGCATAGGTGTATTTGCAATCTGAGATGCTTCACAGAACAAAGGAGACATGTCACAGAACTTAGAGATCAGTCTGTGGGTGACTTCCTTGAGGGGCATCTGAAAGCCAGGGGCATTTTCCAGGACTCAAAATAGTACTAGATCCTTACATTTCAGCAACTTATTCATATCCTGAATATTTGCC
>JAVCKT010019760.1:0-11453 GCA_032273925.1 Rhynchotus rufescens | reverse complement strand
AGAGGGGGAAATCAATTTCTGGTGATGGAGAGGTCTAGCAGAATCTAATAGGCCTGGGTAATATATCAAGAAGCTTTTAAGATCAGTCAAACAGCTTAACAGAGGAAAGCCTAAAACCCAATTTCAGATTAAAAAAAAAAACCCTGCTGTACAGGGCAATGGATAGTCACCATTGTTCAAGCCTCTGGAAAGCTTTTGTCTTCTGCTCTGACGCACATATTACTCAGAAAATAGATAAACGATCATGCCAGAGCACAGAACTTCACAGGGAACTCTCATGTTTAAGCTACAACAAACTTGAAAAAACAGCCATCTCCATATGACTTTGTGACTGCACTAGAGCTGCAACACAGCCAGGGAAGTTTACATTAATTAATAAGAATTAGTCAGCAAAATGTTGTGGAGGGAGACTATTGTGTTGAAAGAGATTCTTTTTCCCCCGCATGGAAACCTGACAGGTTTCATGACCTGTCATGAAACATGCATCAGGAGGAATCACCGGTGGCAGGTTGCCAGATCTGCCAAAATGCACCATATCTTGCATCTATGCCAATTTAATGGCAAAACTCCTTTATCACAATGTAAAAATGATCTAATCTCAGAGGGCCCAACCCCAGAGTTACTTTTCTTTCTAACAAATGCATAAATATTTTCCTTTGGCAAGGACATGGAGAGCACAAAATAAATAGTTACGTTGATATGCAAAGAGGCCAATATGAGAAAATCCCCTAGTTACACAGTGCTAGCACTGCAGAACTCATAATTAAACTCCAATTCCTTTACAACCCAAGACAAGTTTCAGACTGTGGGCTGAAAATATATTTCTAACAGATCTTCAGCATTCAGGACCATCTGTTTCCTTTTTGTGTGAAGTATTTTTATTTGCTGTAAGTAATGAGATTAAAGATTTAAGAGGCTGGTTATTAATAAAGAAATTTGAAAAATTTGCAGAAGAGAAGAAATCACATTTTGCAGACAGTTAGTCCAGGCATATGCTTGAAGGCACTGTAGCCTGTTAACAGCCCCAAACCTAGATTTAGACTCAGAATAAAGGGAAATTCACCCTCAGCACTGAACCACCCTCTATAACAGTACTTGGGAGAGGAAGAGATGAATATTTTCTACACCAGCCACTCACCCAGCTCCCAGGGTGCCACGAGATCACCAGCTCAGCTGGATCCCCATCACAGGCTGCAGGGTTGGCACAAAGCTGAGCCCAGAGGTGCAGAGCACCACATGGCCGGAAACCAGTCAGTTACTTTCACACACAAGAAGCCAGACGATATCCTCTGTGATGAGAGACAGGAATTTAAGTGTGATAAACTTCCTATAACCAAAGACAGCAAGATCTTTTTAAATCACGCCAAGAGGCTATGTCATCTTTGAACATTCAGCAACAACTTTCCATAAGCATAGCATAACCTTCAGTCAGCAGCCTCTGTTATTACAGCTCTGCTGTGCCCAAGACAGATGTGTGAAATATATTTTCTGCCGACTGCTGCTGATCTATCATCAGCAGCAAAGAGAAGACCCTTCTCCCCTTTTGTTTCTGCTCGGAGCAGGCACAGGGGATCCTACCCCTCCTTCACATCTGCCGGCACTGTGATCTCTCTCACTCCCACACGCTTCCATGGCTGGGATCCCTCTCCACAAAAGCCCAACAGGAGGGAAGCCACTACCCACAGCAGACCTGAGGCAACGTGATGCAATCAGAGCTTTGCAGGCAACCAGGGACTGCCTGCTCACACAGGGCTCCGTGCCACAGGGCCCCAGCAAGAGGTATTCAGGGCATCTGTTCTCAAAATGGTTTGTTCTTCAGCACTGCAGAGGTGGTTGAGCTGGTACATAAACCTGAAAACACATCCACACAAGCGAGCACACGTGCCATCTTCCAGCCACAAAACACCACAAGTCCAGCCTTGCAGAGAGCTAGGCTCTTCACAAGAGGAGCTATGCTTTCCAAAACCCCCTTGCACGGGGCTGCCAGCCAGATTATTCCCTCTCATATGAAGCAATGGACAGCTAAGACAGCCCACAGCAGCAGCCACCTTCTCTTTCCCTCTCATGCCATCTCAGCCTCCTCTTTTCCCTGTTACTGAGCTTTTGCTGCACTCCCCCAAGCATGCAGTCACTCACCCCTTCCAGAAGCACCCTCCATCACCTGCACTGAGAGGTCTCCACTGCCCCAAGCACAAAGGTGGAGTCTCAAACATGGAGAATTCCACTTCTCTGGGAGAACAACTTTCTCCCTCACCCCTCAGAGCAGCCATGACCCAAGGGCGTGGAGCTCTCATTAGCACCAGCTGCAGTATAACGAGGCCTCCTTAACGAGGCTCAGCTGAAGGACCCTCCTTTGCTCTCCTGCCTCGTGCAGGGTCACAGCTGTGGCAGATCACGCAGTCCTGGTCGTTACTGTTCCTCCTCAGTGCTGCACCAAAATGCACTCTGCTGCGAGCCAGGAAACCCTTCCCAGAGCAGAGGCCAACCGCATGGGGCATCCTGCACACTGCAACGAGGACAAAACATTGCTGCACCCAACTTGCAGAAGATGGGTCTTAAACCATAGAATAAAGACTGTAGTATGTAGACTACAGTCTTAAACTGTTCTTTAGTGGTTCCAGTTCTGCCTAGGAGGACCTCATCAAGGCTTCACCAAACACTAACATAAGGCCTTAAACACACCAGCTGCAGTTTTTATCCCCAAAGGAACCTTACTGCAAGGGACAGAAACCCAGCTCCTTGTATCAAAGCAGTGTTGCAGTATCTCCTTCCCCATCCTGGAGAAGGAGTGTTTGGTCTGCAGCAGACATTTACTTACTCCTGCACAACTGCACAGGACAAGGGCACTGTCTGGTACCAAATCTGCTGCTCTCACTCAAAATAGAAATGTTTTCTTGAGGTGTTACTTCCAGTACCAACATCTGAGCATTTACCAGGGAGGCTGTTAACTAACATTAGCACACTGGGGCAACAGCACTGAAGTATTTAATGCAGCTGGCTGGGCTGTGTCAGCTGTTCACTGCAGTCAGTCCCTAAATCTGTACAGCATGTGCTATCTGCATAAATAATGAACAAAACAATAAATTTGGTCGGGTCACCAAACACTTCCACTTCACTTCTCTTGAACCTCTTAAATTCTACTGTGATTCATTTGCCTGGCTGGGCCCCAGGGAGGCACTTCCTGGAAGAGGGCAGCTATTTCTCTACAGTGCTGGAGCTTCCAAAACCAATTCCCAATTCAGCTGCTGCTTCAAAAGCGGTTCCTTAACCTGCAATCTCTCTTTCCATCTGTCATCCTATTTTGAGGCAGAGAGGGAGAGAGAGTCTCTTTAGAACTACTGTATCTCACCCTGTTCCAGGTACAGGTCATTGATTTCGAGGTTGAAATCTCAGACACTCACATTAGGTTTTCTTCTTAATGAAAATCTACGATATCAATTTTTCCTCCAAGACAATGCCATAAGAAGTAACTTGCTATTATCCTTTACGAGAGAATCAGGTCCACCTCCCTGCACTGACATGGTAGTGTGGGGAGATGCCACCACCCTCCACAGGGCAGGATCCAGATGCCCAGCTGGATGCCCTGGATCCACTGCTCTGCATGAGCCTTGGGCACCAAGAGAGCAGTCTGACAGTGGGGCTGCAACTGAAAGGCAATTCAGGAATCACAAAGATTCCAGTCATCTCTTTAAATGCCATGCATCGTATAATTCATGAGTCTTCCAGCTGTGTTCTACAACCACAGTGTCTTTCTAACTTCCTAGTACTATATTCATATGTATTATAAGGCAATGCCTAACAAACTGAGTAAGGATGAAATCTATTGTGCTGGTTTAGTATAATCATATTCAATATTCAAGACAAGGATCAGGCTCTGCAATCAGATCTGACGTAGCAAATGAAGAGGGAAAGAAGAAATTGCTGCAGTTTTCCAGAGACAGGCCTGCCCGACAGCAGGCAGGAAAACACGGCAGAGCTGGGAACACACGTTTCCCAGGTCCTGGGACACTCCTTCAGCAAGACCACACTCATCTATTAAAAGTGCATCACCACTTACATAGCAGATAGAAAGCAGTTAATTCACAGCCACACCAGAAGCCAATCTCTCTCCTCAATTCCCCGTTAGAATATTACCTGGCTAGGTTATTTTAATAGAGACTGGTGTACATTTTATTGAAATGAAAATCAACAGAAGTCATTCCATTTTATCATAAGAATATTCTAGCAGATACTAGCAATATAGATATTATATGAGGCCTCTACCACTGCAAAGCATTGCAAGGTTATAAAACTGTAGGATCTGGCAATTAAATTAAACACAGGTTCTCGGCACATTTCTTTATGTAGCTATCTTCTTTTTCCCTTATGCTATTTTTGCTTAATTCACCAACTGGGCAGCACAGAGTTTGCACAGAATGTACTCCCTGTTCTACCTCTGCTTGGACATTCAGTTTCAAGAATCATCATTCATCTGTTATCAGATAGGAAGCAACAGAGGATAGGACTTAATAAACTTAATATGCATACAGCATCCAAACAAGGTTTTTTTTTTTTTTAATTATACTGTAAACATAAAGGCAGTTTTTATACCTGGACAAATGTCTCTTCCAGTTGGAATTAATTTGTGTTCCCTGATTGCACTTTTGCTATAATTACTTTTTCCCACAGAATGACTGCTTTTTGTGCCATGTGTTTTATCATTTTATTCAGTCTTTATGGCTTTTGGATCTCATCACATTCATGGCATACCACACAAATTTTTGCTTGCCCCAGCTGACTTATTAGTTATCAGATACTTCATCTCTGGCATATTTATATCCATTTCTCCACTGTTGAAAGAAATCTTCCAAAATAGCAGTACAATCAGATACTCTAATGAACAGCTCCATAGCATAGATTTTTCTTATTTTATCACCAGAAAAAAATCAGCAGATTCCACTTTCTACTCAGTTATTTTCCAGTCATGATTTTCTATTTCAAAATAATTTCAATTCTTCTTTTACGTCAGGCTCTGCCAGTTTGTACCTTACAAATCATATTGTCATCCTGATTGTGGGTTTTTTCTTTCCTTTTTTCCCCCTGAATTTTGAGCTGCCAGTTTGCAAGGCATATTCCTGGAACATGTGAGACATCAGTACCTGCCTTTTTCTCTAGAGAGCTGCTATTTATTTTTGCTGTCCAAGTTTTTCTTTATGCAAGAGGACTTGATACACAACAGTGCACGGGCTGTCAAGGAGACGCTGACCTGGGACAAACCTGCAATCTGTGTGTTGGTTTTGGAGCCATAAGCATAACATGATGGGAATCCTACCCCATCCTCCACAGAACATCTCTGTTCTCAATGGCAGATGCAGGCCAATTCACACGACTGCATTTGTTAGTAGCATGGAGGTGAGGTGTACTTTATCCGTTGAGGTGAGCTGTTGCTCACTTCCAATAAAATTTAAAAAAGAACTGCAATAAAATAAATTTAAAAATGTATTTCACATGTTCATAGAGGATAAAGTCTCCTCTTTTTGTTGTTCTTGGAACCCTTATAAACTGCATAAGTCAACATGCAGGAAGGGCAGAAAAGCCCTACCCCAAAATGCTCATCAGAGCTCTCTGATTCTCTCCTCTCTCCTGCTTGCTTTGTCATTTGTCATTGCAGCTTAACTAAGCAGACAGCAGTGGTTTGCAAGCAGTCTTCAGGGAAACCCCTTGGCCAGTTTTGAGCAATGGTTTCCATCGTCTTGGGCTGCCCAGTTTCATAAGGATGTTGCTGCTGCTGCTGGGAGTGAGTGATGGGCAGCTAGTGTGTCCATTAGCCCTCAACTGCAGCTAGATCAGAGACATGCTTCATGGCAGCAATTAATGTTTTTATACTAAATGCTGCTTCTTCTCTTAGCATTTTCTTTTATGTTTTTAAGCTCTAGAACAAACTTCCTTCCTCCTTCTGAGAACATTAGCCATTCCCTGCCAGATAGGAACTGCAGCAAATTCGGCCTCCAAGCCTCGAGTCATTAAATGATTTGAACATGTGCATTCAATTAAGCAGCACTATTCACATGCTTAAGCTCACAGATAAATTGTTGGCCTGTGTCGGCCTCCGGCTGCAATGCAGAAGAGGATGTGTCCAAGTCCAATCTGTTCACCATTATACCTGTGAAACAAAGCATGCCTCAAACAAGCTTTACTGAATTAGGAAACATCCAGGTTCCTCGGCACTTGTTTAATTACAATGTCCTATTTGTAGAACATAAACATCACTGAATAACATAATTTCATCAAACACAGAACAGTAATATTCAAGTAACTGAAGCATAAATATAGTTCACCTTAGGCAAGAGATAAATTACATTAATAAAGTGTGCTAGTGTTCTTTAATCAGTTTGATTAGGCATGACAGAAGATGATATTATTCAGAAAAGCTCCACTTTCTGAATTAAGGAACTGTTGGTGTCGATCCCAATCTCTGCTTCTTTAACAGGTTCATTAATTGATAGAGTATTGAAAAGGGAATTTCATGGAGTAGGCAAACATGGGGCCATGAGCAGAGGCTGGTGCTGCTATTCTTGTCATTGGTGTCTGTCATACTGGGGTTTGGATGTGCTCGGCTCCAAGGGGACGCTACAGACGGACATGGTCAGTAGGATTTCAGCAGCTGTGCCTTCAGCCCCACTAAAACCTCCCGGGCTCTTGGAAGAACAGACAGACTTACTGTCAGCCCACAGGCACACTTTCACAATTCCATTGCTGATATACAGAGAAACTAAATAAAAAACCAGTTTCACTACACACTAAGGTAACACAAAAGCTTTAGAAGATTCTGCTTTATCAAAATGTCCAGCAAAATGCTCTAACCCGTTTATTGGTGAGATGGAAACTTCAGGCATGGCTCGTGTGCACTCTGGCAAATACTAGGAATTTACCAAATTATCTGGTAAATATTCCTGTTCTGACCAAGGAGCATCTCAGGGACAGTCCTGCGACGCCACACTCAGCCACGCACTCTGCTCACGGTCTCTAGTTAGATGTGCTTCCTCCAGCCAAACAACGTGAGTTGATACCAAGATACAGGGTGTTCCAAGCGCTAGAAACAGACTGAGCTTATTCACCTTCATGCTCTTACCCTTGAGAACCAGCAGAGTTTACTTACAATCAAAGGACACTCAAGGTTTTCGTATCTCTTGTGAGGTATGTACAGAACGACTGTTCATCCATGCTTGCAGATCCCTCCTTAATGCCTGCCAGTTAAATTGCTGATGGAGTTTATGGTACATTTTATTAATGCCCAAATGGCCAGACGTCAAGGTTACATGTGCCGCCCATCTATCATGCGGCACCTAAGATTACTTTAACATGTCTGATGGGACTGAATTTGCTTTACATTTCAAGTGTAACCTGTTCCCTACAGGAACATTCTGCTACAGATCTTTTCATGGCAGGGGTACAATAGCTGATCGAACACACTTCTAGAAGTTATGCCAGTAGCAATTTACTTGTGTTTGTGACTGCTCAGAGTGGAGATTATGGCCTCAATGTCGCTCTCAAGTGAATAACCAAGGGTTAACTCCTCTGAACCCAGTGTAGTTACAGCAGTATGACATTTGAAATGAGAATCAGGGCTAGCATAGCTGAATTATGGTAAGTAAGAAATGACAAAATACATCGGCTTTGCTGTTTCCTTTAAAACACTGAAGCTAGACCCTTTGGGACTGGGAAAGCTGGAAAGAACATTTCCACCCGTGCTGTCAGCATCACTGCAGTTGTGGTTGGGTCCAAAACTTGCACTCAGGAATCAGCATTCCAGAGGCAAAAAGGACACAGAAGTGCACTGACCTTCCATGGCGACCATGAATTTTGGAAATCTTCTTGTTTCCACCAGCCTCCTTCTGCAGCGCACGTAGCCCAGCATGTTGTGCACCAGCTTGACCAAATGTTCTGACAAGTTTGACAGTCTTCAGCACAAATCATTTTTTAGTCCTTCAGTTCCTTTTAAAACATTGTGACCTCTTTTGATCGCACTAAGGAACATGTGAAGCTCCCTAACATGGTTACGAGATGGATTTGAAAGTAAACTCTTTTTTTAACTGAGAAAATTCACCTTCAAGAAAGTTCCTATTGGAAAACTGCAGACCCCCTGGTGGAAACTGGGACGGCAAGGGGAAAGCAGATTTCATACTTATACCACGGGTTAAATAGGTTTTCAAATCTAAGTAGTACATTTTCATAATTGGGCAAAGAATTTAAATTATTTAGTTTATTCTAAAAAAAGATTGTCTTCTTTCCAAATATTGTTTTCTCCCTAAACAAACAGATAAAAATAACAGCCCCCTTCAAAAAAACTCACCAGTTTCCTTTAACCTAGCAGTGCTTATACCATATACTTGTACTGAAGGAACAACAGATAAAAGCACTTCCTGCCTCTCCCTAGTGACCTGTTAGAACAGAATGGCAACCAGTCCAATTGCTCCATCTGCTTCCAAAACAAAATTGCATTTTGGTACTAAGTCATTCTCTACTCAAATGCTGAACAGCTTGTGGTTAACTATTAATCCATAAAAAAAATAAAAAATCTTATTAATTCACAAGAATTAATACTCTAGGATACATTCTGGAGCTAGTTCATTATAGCTAAGCCCAAATTTATAGTACGGTCAACAGGAAGCTGTCCAAAATGTGTCTGTTTACCTATAACGAGACAAATTGCTTGCTAAACCTCAGGCTGAGGAAGATAAGCTGTGTGACAGAACACTGGTTTAGATATAAAGAAAAGGCTGCCTTGCAGTTTATATAACCTTGTGTAGTAGCAATCAAATATCTTCAAAAATAGTAAAAAAGTAAAAAGCCTACAGCTCGTATGATGGTGTTTTTCCTGGTAGCTGAAATACAACATCCACTGAAATGGAGATTTCTTCCCCTGATTTCAGTACAGTTCAGATCTGAGCTGCTAAAAGTTAATAAAGGCTGGAATTACCAGAAACAAAACTGTATGGTAACTCATTCTATATGCATGTGTGTGTGTATAAATATATACAAATATATATAACCCTATAGGTGCACACGTGGATGTGGGTATGTATGTCTGGGTATATACATAGACATATGACAGATGATCGTATTTTTTTTTTATTTTTTATTTTCCAATGGAAAGAAAAGTTTATATTATATATATGCCTACATAAACAAGCTAGAAATATATAAAAAAAACTTTGTCGATGAGCAAATGTGAATGGTTCTCACATAGCAACAGCAGGCTATAAGATTTTCCTTCCCTTTCACTCTAGTTGCCAGAAGGAAAATGCTTCATGAATCATGGAGGTTAAATACAAATAACTTGCAGTACCACTCTGAAGACATGTGGTTAATTGCTGTCTGCCTTTATTGTTAATTGCTAAACAGTGGCTTCCTGGCAACCCCTACCTCGGGCTTCTGAAGAGAAACAAACACAGCATGGGCACTAATTGTTTGTCTTCTCTTTACATCACTTCTTCCAAAACAGCATGCCTAAGATTCACCAATTCTCTCTTTTCCCTCACACTAGTTTTCAGCTAGTTCTCCTTCCACAGCCTGATTATTTCTGCTTTACTCCAAGGGAAAGAAGAGTCAGGTCAGATAGAAAGACTTCAAAGCAACACCAGTAAATTAAATCATCTGCTTCCTGGCATCGAGGAGGAAGATTTCCCCGGCACCCCTTGTCCAACCTGGGTTAGTTCCACCTCTATGCCTCTTGAAAACGCTGAGCTGAAGTTCCTCCCAGCACTGGAGTGTAACATCCATATCAAATCACACCAGCGGGACACTTACTTCATAGAAAGAGCCACAGCATTATTATTGGAGAGAAGAAACACCATCAGATGTTTTCTCCTGAGCATAAAGAACAGAAAGGTAAAAAGATAAGATTTAACACTCACCAGGAAACGGTGCAGGGAGATAAAGCAGTTCCATCATTTGACCAGGTGTTGCTTCCTGGTTGAAATGTCTTTGTCCCTTGGAAGTTACAAAGACAAAATCCCAAACAGAAGGTAAAAAGACTTTGAGGGGCTCCCTTAGTCAGGCTCCCTAGTCCATAGGATGATCTTCACACTGCCGAACAAGTTCTGCACCATCAACCTTTTTCTACCACTATCGAAAGTCCTTCTCAAAGGAAGATCTATCCTTTGAGACTTATCCATGTGTCTACCATGTCTGTACTGAACCACTGCAGCAGAATGACTCAGGGGAGGCACATGAGAATCAAACAGATCATTTGATCAAAGTTTATGAAATAGCAACCAAATCAGCAGAATATTGTCAACCTCTTGCTCACTGTGAAAGGCTTTGGCCCGCTGGGGCGCGTTCAGAAGCAACACGGCCACCAACTGGGCACGCAAGACAAGAGCGCGCTGCGGCAGAGGCATCTTCAGAGACCAACGGAGGAAGCTGCAGTCAGCTTTGCACAAGCCACTTCATGATCTAGGAACATGAAGTCCTAGTTTTACCTGCCTCTTCCAAAGATTTTCCTTACATCGTCAGATTAGTCAATGCTTTTTGCTTGATTGCTCTCTTTAATTAGATAAACTAACTAGTGGGGAGATGACAGGCACATTTGATAGCAGTATGGGCCATGGGAGCTTGTGTCAACCTGCTGCCATCTGCTCAAGAAGGAAATGGGGGAAAAGGAAGGGACAAATTTACATCTAAATGTATAAATACGTCTTTTGAGGGAAGAGGAAACTTTCTGCAGAGGAAACTGGCCACCCTGCTCTACCGTGCTGGTGCCTTCAGTGGTGCCAGGCTCAGCAGGCTCTCGCCAGTCCTTCTCTTGGTGACCCCACAGACTGATATTTGCTCTCAGAAAAAAAAAAAGAAGGGTCAGGCATGAGTCTGCAGGTTGAGGGGGATACAATATGCAACGTATTCTTTCTGTGAGACTGAGCCAGGCTAGTCATGGAGTCGTCTCCCCTTTTAAAAATAAATGTTGATCATGAAAGAAATTGTCTTCTAACATACAGCATTTTGCCCTTCCTGCAGACTGTAAATGCATCAATCGCTTGGTGCCCAGGCCTTTGAATATGCAAATGGGATTTGATTCACTAGATGAGCTGCATTGTCAAAGGGTCTCCGAGAAAGGGGAGTGCATAGATTAGATGCAACACATTTATAGAATCAAATCAATGGATTCAGACAGGAAAATAGCATAAGTATTTGCTGGAATGATATAGCATCCACGGGGCATTTCTCTTGAGTTTCCATATCATGTTTTGGTTAACTTTCCCATTACTATTCTTCAAACCTATTTTTTTCTCCCTTTTCTATGACATTTATTGACTTTTTTCTTCTTCTCTCTGTAGAAACAGACTGCATTTCCTGGGCTATTCTCTGCCATGCCATGTTCCTAACACAAAGGCTGAAAAACCTGGGAGGCAAGAATCTTGCAAACAAAATCATGCTTGCATTGAGAGGCCATAAAATTCAGTAACAGAAATGAT